>CAKNYM010041397.1:71953-105465 GCA_932195095.1 Andricus curvator
GACTTGTGCAAGCAAGCGGTAGCCGCCTAGCGGCGAGTCCCTACAGTCGGAACGCAGACGTCGGGAGGTGGCGGAGAGGAAACGCCTAGAGGAGGCCAAGGCGAAAGCTCGCTCAGAGGCCGAGAGACACTGGGCAGAGGAGAAGGAGCGACGGAACTTCCGAACTCTTTTTCTTTTAGTTTGCTCTATTTGATTGCCTTTGATTTCTTCCTTCTATCTTATGTATCCCTGGATGGGGCAAGCCACTTAATAAATAGGATATCTAGCTAATCGTTTTCTTTTATTTACGGGTACCCAGAACTAAGTTAAGTAATTTCCCAATCAGACGAAAGCGATGATGGAATGGGCGGTCCAGGTTACAAAAGTAGGTCTGGGAGACCTAGAAACAAGAGTCACGCGACCGGGAGAACCCGGGGTGGGAGACCGAAAAGGGACAGGTGTAGTCAAAAGTTTTCTTTTCCTCTTGAGACGATAAGGAGGTAATACGCCGAGATACGGGCTGAGAAGGCTGACAGAGCGGTTGAGGTGTGACCACAGCGCGAGTAAATACAGCCGTTAGGCTTCAGCTAGGCGAAGGGGAGTTCTGACGAGGTTTCAGGAGAAAACACGGAAAGAATTGAGACAGCTTTCCGGGGTTTCGCCGAAGCCGTACCTAACCTCCGAAGGGGAGGAAAGGACGGCTTCAATAAACTAATTAAAAAGCAAACTTAGCATCCAGCCAAGATCCGAGTCTAGGAAAGCGTTCTTATTATTTGTCTTTACTGGTTGTAGGCAACCATTGTCTCCGACAATGTAATTTTAGTACCTATTTGTCCATAGGTATTTCCGACAAAATATGTATGGGGTCGGTGTCGGGGCTGAACACTATTTTGACAGCTTGTAAACATCCCGCGCATCGACAATCGACCATAAACCCAGGAGCCAGTACGAGAGGATGGGACACAACCGACACGGCGCAGGACTCCCGCGCGGCCATGGGCCATGCCGTCGACGCAAGGCAAGCAGCGCCGATACCAGCGGCGAGTACCAGCACCAAGTCATGCTACATCGTTAAACTTCACAAGCAACGTCGAAGGCAGTACGTAGTGCACTGAACCAACCCTGCAATACCACGTGGCTAGGCGACCTTGCATGTTAAGGTAGTTAGAAGGCGGCCATTTTAAAGTAACCGGAAGGCAGCCATGCTGATAGCTAGAAGGCGGCCATTGTAAAGTAACTGGAAGGCAGCCATGTTGATAGCTAGAAGGCGGTTATTTTAAGGTAATTGGGAGGCAGCCATGTTGATATGCTGAGGACCAATGGGGAGACAAGCAGCCCGGACGACGGACCCAATAAGCAAGAGGCGATGGTACGACGGCACCCATTGGTCGAGATCGACAAGCAAGCCGTTTCTACTGCAACCAACCAATCAACAGCCTCGACACGCAAGAATCGCGGGTCGAAAGGAAAGCAACGGGAGAGAAGCACGCTTCTCATGTCACTTGTAATCTTGGCTCGACGGTACACCGGAGTGACCGGCAATAGTAAAGAGATTTTTGATAATACGGAAGACCGGCAAAACCGAGAAGGATTTTTCTTATAAAGACGAGATGGATCACAAAGCGAAAAGAGAACCTGCAGAATGGTTAAGGGGTTAACCCTACTTGCAAATTTTGAAAAATTCAATTTTTGGGTTTTGACATTTTCTGAAAGTAAATCATTTGAAAAATATTTTCTGAAAGTCTTAATGAAATCTGAATGAAATTGTAAAAGTTATTCAGTCGGAAGCGTAGGCGGGTCCGTCTAGGCCACTGATCTATATACTAACTTGATAGCGTATAGAACACGATTTTCACGAATAGTAGAACGACGCCATTTTGAGCATAAATACACTCGTTCGGGAAAGTTCGTGACTTGTTCGGCACTATTCGGCAACATTTGTCTGCCGCGAGGACGAACGTTCTCGAACAGTTGCATGTAAATAGTATTTAAAACTTTAAATGCGTTTTTCACGAAACGACGTTTTCAAAGTCGGTGAGCAAGATTTCTAGAAAACCTCTTAAACGATCATTTCCAAACTTGGCAACCTTTTTTGTGATATGAAAAAGCAGTCCTTAATCGAAGGAATTTTTTTTTCATCGAAAACTTTTTTTTATTTTAAAAACGAATGTGTGTGTTTTTTTTTTTTTTTGACAAAAATCGATAATTTATTGATATATTTTTGATTTTCCCATTTCAAATGATTGAGTCCTGAGCAGTGTTGCTCACCGCAATACACCTTCAAAAAATCATACTACGGTGTATCAGTAGTAACTCATGAAATAATGTGTATTCTTAAATGAAAATTAGTGTAAATTAGGTTTATATGATACTCGTTCAAATATACACACTGTTACCAAAAAGTATTTTTTCAAAAAAAAAAATCCATAAAATTCACTTTTTTATTGCGTTGCAAGTAGGGCTAAACCCTTAAAAGGTATGTGGTTTGAATACTCAACCGACTAGTGTTCTCGGCCTTTGCACCGGGCGCCCGCGCGTGATTGTAGTGACGGGAGTGTTGCAACCGGTATTAATATTTGTGAAGTGGTTTTGCTCAGTGAAACCGTCCGGGACGGCCTCGACGCTCCACAAGAGGAGACACGCTCGAATCAAAGACCCGACATGTAGAAAAGTTGAGGCGAGCGTCTCTCACGATCTTGGAGCGTGGGCACATGGTAATGGACGCCGACCGGCGTCGTGCATAGCGGGGGTGTCCCCGACGGGCATCTTGTATCGCAGCGGGTTGCGCTGGGGTTTTGTCCGTGGCTTTCTGTCGACTAAAGTTTGATTTTGTAACTCTCAAATAAGAAGTGCAATGTTTTAGTATACGTGGAATAGGTTCCAAGTAGCTTCTGGGGGAAACGCGCACAAGCGCTCAGTGAGTTTAATCAAGCACTTATTAGGTTAGGTTGTATTTGACTACGTTTAGAATTTAATAAAGAATAATTGTTAGTTTGGTAAGTTCAAAGTCAAATGCAGTGTTAGATAATATTTTCTCTCTCGCTCCCAAGATCTCGCTCCCTCTCTCATGCGAGTAAAGTGAGCTGACCGACCTGCCAGTCAGAACGTGACCGGATCCTACGGGGCTCGGATAGGGTTATCCCTGTGTGGCGCCTGGAAAGAAAAATAAACGAGCTTCGTGGGTTCTTCGTGGGCTGAAAGAGTGTGGCCCACGAACTCGGCTGATTCCGGTATTTAAGTTCACGAACAAACTTGGCAGGTAAGTGGTAGCCATGTTATAACCAAGTTTCCTGTCTGGGCCACCCCATGGCCAGAACGTGGTTAACCATTGAGCACACGAAGAACTTGGAAATCTTGCTTATAACACATACATACATACATACATACATTCATTCATCAATCCATCCATCCATACATACATACATACATTCATACAGACAGATTCGTAAAAACCTGTTTTCCGGATTCAGGGGGTCTCAAACGTGGACATTTGCCCAAAACGGGGGGGGGGGGGGGGTCAAATTTCACAAAAATCTAATACCTTCTCTGATGAGAATGTAAAAATAGTTTAAACAACGTAATAACATATCAAATGCAGAATCGAAATCCCTACTTAATATGAAACAAACGTTGAATAGTGACTCAAATTGAAATTTTTTGCAAAAATAAAATTTTTTCCCGGGATATGGGCATGCCGAATTAGAATGAAAAATGTTTGATACAAAAAAATGATTCAGTTCCGAGGAATTGAAAATTAAATATCCCGATGTCACAGTAGTATAGTAGATTTTTACACGCTCCTCAGAGAGACTACTTTTTTCAGAATTTGAAAATTCGATGTACGGCTGCTCATAGTATTCAAAAATACGAACAATTTATCCGAATAACTTTTTTTGATAAAATACAAATTACCAGAGTTGCAGCATTTACAAAATTCAAAAAAACATACAAAAATGAAAATTTAAAGCCAAACAACGCACGATAAAAAAAAAGCAAAGGAGAAAAACGTTTCTTTTTGAACACCCTACAAGAATGTCATAACAACTTTTTGAATTTTATAGAAAAATCGAAAATTCAAAGTTTGATCGCACAAAAATGTAATGAAAAATCAAAATTTCCATTATGCGGTCAAACTATACAAGATACGAAAAAAATAACAAGACTAAAGTTGTTCCCCGAAAAATAGCTACAAATTTGTTATTAATTATTTTTTGATAGGATGCGTGGTTTTTGTTTTATTGGAAAAAACAACTTTAAAAAATAAAAAATTTAATTTTTGGACAAACGACACAAACTATGAAAAAAATGAATAAAAAAAATTTGCTTATCCAAAAAAGAGCTACAAATTTGTAATCAATAATTTTTTTAAAGAACGCGTAGTTTTTGTTTTAATCGTAAGAAAAAACATTAAAGATAACAAAAATTAAACTTTTGGAAAAACGACACAAGAGACGAAAAAAAGTGAAAAGACAAAAATTGTTCAACCACAAAAAATCTACAAATTTTTTATAAACTCTTGTTACAAAAATAAAAAAAAAATACCTTTTTGGAAAAAAGGCACAAGCTACAATAACATTTTTTGTAACAAAATTTTTCGCCTAAGTTATATCTGCAAACTTGCTCAAAACATTTAATGCTAAATAAGAAAAAAATATTAAAGTAATCATGATAAATAAAATTTGTACTTCATACTGCAATATCTGACTCGAGTGCGAAGCACGAGATACGTGATGAGAATGTATTCGTCAAAGCCAAAGGAGCTTTAACCCTCAAACGGCACACTAGTGCGAATTCCTACCAGAAAAAATTTCAAAGCGCTGATATTCTTTCTAGAACTATTTTCAAGGTCTCTTCCCACTACGTTAAATATGTCCATACACCCACAAATACACGACGCGTAAACAGATATTCACCCGCCTGCGATCAGCCGAGTAAGTCACTGAAAAAGTTTTAAGTAGTGCAAATTCGCACTAGTGTTTTATGAAAAATTGTAAAACGTTGTCTCTGTGCCTGAAACAAGATCTTTCATAAAAAGGTAAGTTAATTTGTTCATAACTATGTCTATAAATAAAAAGAAACATTATAAACAATCATAAATAACATTTCATATACCAGTAAAAACATTGAATGAAGAGCACAAATTTTACAATTAGTCACTAATGTTAGGCTCTAAATTGATATGATAATATTTTTTCAAAAATCTTTTTTTTTATATTAGGAATGGCGGAGTAAAGACGTTAAAATTTGCGAACTTTTAGGACTGTTCTACAGGCATTAGCAGAGGAGTTTGAAGACGATGTGCGTGGATCACAGAGCTTCTATCTGCGTTGACTGCATTGATTTTAATGAATAATGTTCAATGATGTTTGTCATAATAGTAATAGTTTCACAATAAAAGAATATTAATTTTGTCTAAAACATAGGTAATAAAACTTTGTTCTTTTCTCTAAATATTCTATGTACTTTTACTCTTTCCCAACGCACCCTCACATCGCACATCACCGCCCGGACACAGTTCACTGATCAATCATTTTACCAATCAGCCACATGGAGAGCTTCACAAAGTCATTAAAAAATGCATATTTTCCAAATTTGACATGAAAAACACTATTTTTGCAATAATATGCTTGTATACTACAAAAATAACTATGTGTGCTGTCCTGCACTCGTGAATATATTTTTATATTTTCAATATGTTCATACGAAAATCCCGAAAATCTGACACATCGGGAAAAATACGTAATATAATTTTAGCGGATTAGCATATTTTTTTATGAAAGAACATCTATTTAAATAAAGAATCGCGTTAGTTTCGTTCAAATACCTTTAATTTTGGAAAAATTATGTTTTTTTGTTGAAAATGTCTATTTTTCAAGAACACCTTTTTTTAATAACAATTTTGTTATAAGTTGATATAATTTTCAATAAATTTAAGCTGCCCCAACGGATTGGGCGAGAAATTTTACCCCAAAATCATATATTTATACGCATATTTTGAACTTTATTTTCATTTTAAAATATTCAGCTGAAATCACAAAATTCCAATTCGCACTAATGTGCCGTTTACGTATGCTGGGTTGAAGTGTGCCGTTTGAGGGTTAACAGAAGAGAATTCACAGTCACCAAATCACAGTTGTCGATTCAACGGTTGTCGATTGTTGTTGGCAACAACAAATGGTTGTCAAATTACTTTGACCTTTAATTTTAAAAGGTCTGTGCACAATTGTGGGGTAAATACATTATCGAGCGCGAAGCGCGAGATAAATATATTATCGAGCGCGAAGTGCCAGAACCGACAGTTGCGCGCCCTAGGCGCGCTCAAATTTGGAATCCTATTACAGCAATCTTAATTGCTTTGTATTTTTTTTCAATTTTTAATTTTTATAACATCATATCTTAAAGTTGCTTCATTTTTATTTGAAGATTTAAACCAATAAAGCATTTCCAAATAAAAAATATTTCATTGCAAAATTTCAAGAATGAATAATAATTCTAAAATAAGTGTAAAAAGGTGAACTAATTTGAATTAAAAAATTAACAATTAAGTTAAAAATTAAATAAGACAAAATTAAACTTCCATAAATAGATAATCAGTAATTGAATAATTTGGTCATTTTAAATGGCTTCAATTTTAGAATTATAAATTTTCATGTTGAACGCTAAATTTTTTCTTTTTTTCTTATATAGATTTTAATTTTTAAATTCAAATTGAGTTTGTTGAATTTTGGAAGGTATAATTTACAATTGTAAAATTATCAATTTTCCAGCACTATAAATTTGCTTCCAACAATTGGAATTTTAAAGGGTTTCAATATAAAAAGTTTTCATACGTATTACAATTTTTGGTGACTACACTTTTTTTGTTTTTAAATGAAGTTCGCATTCGTTTAAGTTATAACGTTCCGGAGTAGAAAATATTTCAGTGTAAATATTTCTCATTTAAAATTACATTTATATTCAAAGTTTTTTTAGAATAATTAAATTTATCTTTTGATTTTATAAGAATTTGTCTGGTCATATATGAAAAAACTGTGGTTTTCGCAAAGAAAGTATCTATTTTTCTAAGACACCCTGACTCTGCAGATTGATACCAGGATTTAATCGGATCTCTCTTTCTGTGAGGTGAGATAGAGAAAAAAGTGTGATCCTTTTAAAATGACTTTTGCTTAGATCCCTCTCTCTCTCTTTTATGACGTAGACAAAGAGGATCCGATAGTTTCAAACTGATAAGTACGATTCTCCGTGTCTAAACGATCGGACCCTCTTCGTCTATCACATAAAGCAAAAAGAGGGATCTAAATGAAAGTCGTTTTGAAAAGATCACACCTTTTTCTCTATCTCACTTATTGGAAAACATAATAAAATTGTTGCAGGTGCTTTTCTCGTGTGCAATTCAGATTGCAACTTAAGTGCAATGGAGGAAGCGACCAAAGCTTGGTTAAAAAACGCTCCCTGGCGAAAACAAGATGACGGAAGTTTTGAAAAACACGGAAAAACTAAATAATAAGATTGCATTAACTATCAAAATCATTATATACGATCGTCTCGAAATAAAATAACATTAATTTTTCAATTTAATTTTCTTCTTTATTTATTTTCTCATGTAATCATGAAGAAAGCGTCGATCAACTTATTCATAGTGCTTTTCAATTGTGGAAACATAAATGAAATCCTGTTTGGGATCCCATTTATGTTTTCATAACTACTGCACTACTTTTTGTACCGTCGAAATTATAGTAAATTAGACGTCGAAACGATTATTAATACGACGTCGATGCGATCTTTAATTCGACGTCAATACGACGTCGATGCGGTCATTGGTCGACGTCAATACGACGTCGAATTGGGCGACATAATATCATCGAATCGACGAAAATATCGATGATTTTTCGACATCAAAAAACGACGTTGATTCGACGTCAACTCGACCATCCATTTCTGACTGGGAAGAGAAAGCTGTCGTAAATAGCTGAATTTAAGTTTATTTTATTTTTAGAAATGGAAATTAACCATTTCCATTTATGACTTTATTGAATACTAAAATTCTCCAAAAAATGCCCGACTGCTCTATTGAGCAGTACGAACTGCAGGTTCGCTCGTTAGGACTATAACTAACCTTTTGTCGTATCGGTTCCCACGTTAGCGTAGGTACCGTGTATTAATCCGTGTACGCATATCGCTAAAAATGCAAGATGCAACTAAGAGAGCATTCTAGAGGCGTTCGTCGGTCGAAAGATAAGTTAAATCATATCCTTACTTATGCAAAAAGCTCAACGCTCCACATCTCCCTCCCTAAGAGTGAACTTTAAGGGTTTATCTTAAGTTCAAAAGGTTCTCCTGACCTTTCGTCTAGGTACATTTCTTAAAGATTCTAGGCTGATAGATATCTCCGGTTGTACATCGGAACATGTCTGGCATGTCCATTATTTCCGAAGCTACAAGTGTATAAAGAACAGTTTCCAATTAACATTTAAAAAATATTAATTAATTTGTTTTTCGAATTAGACCGATCTATAAGAATAAATGTATGAATGTGATAATGATTGACGGCCTTTGGTCTTTGTAAAATTCATACAATATATTTAAGAACTGAAGTACAGTCAATGCATTTTTCTGGAACCACAGCCTCGTCAGGACTATAACAAGTAATGGAGCAATGTCATGAATATATATGGTCTAACATGTATGGTCTATTATCGATAAATAAATTTTTGATTTACTAATTTTATTTTTAAACTTAACGCAATGTTTAGTTTTCATCCAAATTAAATATGAAAAATGAATATGTTTAAGAATTCAACCAAAAAATTCCTTTAAGTGTTCTTAACCTCACTAAATGTGAAACAGGTATTTGGAGTTATTTAAAAAAAGTATATTTAATGGTTTTGAGTTTAGTATTTTCACAATTGTTTTTGATTTTACTGTTATAAATTGATGTAAAAAATTGTCTGACTATTGTTTGAACTAATAATAAGCATAATAAATTGATATAGAGCTACATTTGTATGCTGTTCCAAAAACCTTCAGAGCGTATGAACCAGCCCCATGCCACTTCTCTGTGGAGGCCTGTGGAAAATATTATCATGAGAGTTGACGGTCGCCGTGTGGGCGCGCCAGCTAAAAGTCGTAAAATTCACTGCTTTTAGACGTAAATCCCAATGCATTCCAACTAACTACAACAAACTATTATTCACGCCCAATGAAATCAGACATATAATTATTTGTGTAATTTTTAAATATCCGAAAACAAAATAGTGTGAACTTTATAATATTTTTTATTATATTATATAATATATAATATAATATTTACTTTATTTATTTATTTAAATTCATTTCAGATTTTCAAATATTTTAATAGTGTTTTAGTGTACTTCTCAGAGAGGGGGTAGGTAAAAATAATAAAATAATACCTAAGTTATAGAATGAAACATTTTTTTGTACATATATAAGTTTTTAGTGAAAGTTAAGTATTAAACATACATATACTTTCACCTTAACAACAAATTGATAACAATATATACATTTCTTATGCCTCTTAGTAATTTTATACAAATCTCATTGGTACGTTTTCATTTAAAAAATTTTATTTATGAAAACCTATTGTTTGCCAAAATAACGATTTTATAATTCCTAAATAAATGTTTTTCAATAAAAACGTACCAATGATATTAGCAGAGAATCTTTTATGGAATAAAATAAGCCCTACAGCATTAGGATTAAATAATAGTTGCAACTTTTACCTAAAGTGAGAGAGAATATCAATGAAAATTGAACAATGAAAATTGTGAAATATTCATTTCAAAAGTTCACCTCGAGTTCCTTTCCAAAACTAGTTATAATAAACAATAAAATATTTTCCTCGATTTTATAAATCATTTTTAACAACGTTTATTTTCTAGCTCGAAATAACTTTAGTTTATGTTCAATTTAAAAACAAGTATAATGAAAATTCCCTTTTCGTCTTAAATCTTAAGCTAAATTTCATGAAAATAGTTATGCCGACAAGCAAATTTTTAAATGAATTCCTTAAAATTAATTAGATTTGTTTACAATGTATATTTTTAGTTCATTTTTTTAAATTTGAAAATGAGGGTGGCCGTTTGAATCACAGAAAAAAATTCCAGGTCATTTCCCGGTTTTCCCGGTTCGCTAACATTTTTCACGGTCAATGAAAGTGAGCAATTCTAACTCTAAAACTAAAAATTTGTCCATTTGAAGTAATAAAAACTGAGCTGCAAAACATTTTAAGCAAGTTTAAACTAGAAATATTAATCATTGAACGATTATATTTTTGTTATAAACCAAACACTTCTTAAATCAAAAGTTAAAATATTTTTATTTTTAATAGTTTATAAATCCTTGAAAAGCTTCAACATTTTATTTCAAAATCTTAAAACATCTACACGTTGTTTTACATTTTTTCAAATTATGAACTAATTTTTCAATTTTTTCAGACCTTCTAAACATCTTTCAAAATGATTCGAATTCTTCCTAAAATTTCGTTTAAATCCTGCAATATTAAAAATATTTCCTTAAAATCTTTCAGATTCATTTTTGACAATTTTAGATATCTTTTTAAATCTTTTTAAATATTCTCTTAAAATTAATTTTTCAAAATAAAAAGTCATTTCCAATTTTCCTAAGAATCTTAAGAAAATGTTTTTTATTCTTTTGAAGCCTTTCACAATTCTTACAAATCTTCTAAATTTTTTGTTCGAAACCTGCACAAATCTATATTTTGTTGAAAATTAGACCGTGGGCTATTTGCACCGAAATTTCGGTACGAATAGCCAAATTTTGTCGGTATACGCAGACAATTTGTTTAAATTATTTGAAATCATCTCAAATTTTAAATTGAAATTAAATTCAACTTACTTGAATTTTTTCTAGGAATAATAATAGGTGTTCAATATTTATTATACATCAAAATTCAACAATTTTACTTGCAAATTACATTTTTTGAAATAGTAATTTTTAATTTTTAATAGTTTTAAGTATGAATATATTGTTTTGAAGTTATTTTATAATTTTAAATAGTTTATAAAGTTTCAATAATGCGTTCACATTTGTTTAACTACTAAGACTTTCCAATTTAAACAGTTTAATCTTTAAGGTTAAAATCGGGAAATTCTTAAATTTTGAACTGATTTCGTACCGTCTTGTAAAATTATTAATTATTCACTTGTTAATCCTAAAAGCACAGTTCAATTTTGAAAATCATTATAATTTATATACACAGTTGATCAACTAAAAAGATTTTTTATTCAAATTTTTCGATTTCAAATGCTTTTAATTTAAAAATGTTTAAGTCTTTAAAACTGAATTTTTAAATTATTTTAATGAAAAATGTACGCTTAAAAATTTAAATCTAAAATAGAAAATTTTTAAGTGAAAGATTTTTAAATTACGCATTGTAAACTGAATGATATCATAATTGAAACAGATAACAGTTCAACTAATTATTTCAAAAACTGTTGTAATCAAACTTGGACCGATTTTTTTTCTAAAAATTTGTAAAATTCCCGGTCAAAAAATAAATTCACTGTCATTTCCCGGTTTTTCCTAGTCTCATAAAATTCCCGGTTTCCCGGTCCAGCGGTCACCCTGAAAATATATTAAGATATTACTTTTTTATAATCTAAAGTACAAAGACGCTGTTTTGGATTATATTAAATAATGCCCATTATTCACGGTTAATATTAACAATAAACTAGTATTTTTAAAAAGAGAAACACTTTACAAATAAAAAGATATACCTATACACTTTATATGTAACACTTACCGTTGCCACAGCGATTCCAGCAAGTCCCCTAAAAATCTTTTCTCGGATGATATCTTCTGGGTTGAAGTGCAAAGAACAAAGTGAATCACCGCGTTTAAGTTTGATATCATCCCTTAAAATAGGTATTTGCCATTCTTTAATAATATTTGGATCATTTGGCACTTTGGAAAATTGAATTTTGTTAGATTTTTCCTGCTCCCGATTACTTTTATATCCCGATTTACAATCAAAACAAACGCACTACAACATTTTTAGTTCAAAATTTCAATACCGCGGATATTTTGGAGCATCTGTTAATAGATGCAGATTTTTACATCTAAAAGAAGTTTTTCTCAGTTTTCTTTCGCTTAGAAGATGGAAAATGTCGCAAAGATCACTCAAAACACTCAAAGATTATTTAACAGTGTCACTAAATTACTTATAATATGTAATTTAATTCAATGTTATTATTTTGCCATGCATTTGCAACGATCATAGGCCAACTGCATAGCTGGCGCCACCGCTGCATAGAATGCGCATGCGTCAGATTCGTTGGAAAGAGAAGGAATTTAACCGCAAGTTTTGAATAATCATGATAAATTACACTTAAGTTCTCTGTGCCTGTTCGTAAGTTTACGGAGTTCGTGTTTTTAACAATGTAAAACATTTCCATAATGTTTCTATTGTGATCATTGTTTTCTATTCCTAAAATTTCAACGTTTTTCTCATTAAAATTGAATTTATATGCATATTCGGTGGTGTGTTTACATAGTGCTGTCTTTTTTCGACGATTATTTTGATCTGATCGATGTTCAGATATTCTAGTCTTTAAAGGTCTCTTTGTCTGGCTCACGAAGTAGTATAAGGAGATCCAACTCTAGGGGCCATTTCGGAAAAATGTACCCCCATTTTTCCGTGCCCACATCCTATAGCACTTCAGATAACGTATTCTAGCGCCTCTTGTGGAAAACCGTTATAACATAGGTTTTGCCGTTGGTTTTCAAGAGTTTCAAATTTTCTCATGAGAGGCGCTACAATACTTAATCTGGTATGCTGTGGGTATGCTATAGGAAGTGGGCACGGAAAAATGGGGGTATCCTTATATTAGAGTTGGATCTCCTTATACTACTTCGTGGTCTGGTTTATATATACCCGTCCGCAGTTTATACAGGTTATTCTGTATGAAACATTTGTTTTCTTTTTTCAAATTTTGGGGAAGGATCTTTTGGTATATTTTGTGAAGTTTCTTATAATTTATTTTTTATGGAATAAATCGTATGAATGTTGAATTTTTTCAAATTTTTAAAATTGGGTGGTACAGTTCTTTGACAAATGGTACTGCTAGTATTCTTTTTAAATCAATTTCTTTCTTTTTGTTTAGTTGTGAGATGTTAGTGTTGTACGTTTTTAATCTTTGATATATGGATTTTTTAATAAAGTGGTACAGGTAATTATTATTCAATAAATTTTGTGTAACTATGGCAATATTTTTAGGGTGCAACTCAGGTTCTGAAAGTTTTATAGCTCTTTCTAACATTGAGAAAATTATTCCTTTCTTATGGTTTAAATAGTGTTTTGATAAATAATTTAATGTTTGGCCAGTGGCAGATGGTTTTTGATACCAATCTGTTTCAATGAACCCTTTTTGAAAAATTAGACTTATGTTCAAAAGGTTAATATGTTTGTTTGTTGGGTTTTCTAGAGTACATTTTAAAGATCCACCTATTTTGTTGAATTCATTTAGAATGGTAAGTACTTGGTCTTTTTCGGCACACAATATCGAATGATCGACATATCGATAATAGAAAAGAAACTTTAAATTTTTGTTCTTTAGGATTTTTTCTTCTATATTTTGCATGACTAATTCTGCTGCCACGGATGATATGGGTGAACCCATCGGGGTTTCGTTTTTTTTCTGTATATTTTAAAATAAAATTGTAAATATGCATTTTCCATTCAGAGACTGATTGCTTAGACAAACTGTGTATAGTTTAAATTGGTATATTGTTTTATTAGATTCCATTTTTGATATATTTGTTCATATACGATGTTTACATCTTTTGGTACCAGCTTAGTGGTAAGAGTTTCAATAAATTCAGGTTTGTGAAGATCTAGCAATGAGGTTTGTTTATTTTGTAAATTGTTAACTTTTTCTAATAATTGGAACATCAGTTGCCTGCTATATTTTTTTGTTTCTGTATAATTATTTTGTTTTAGTTCTGAAAGAAACTGTATGGATTCGAGTTGTATAATTTTATTTTCCGGGTTTTTAAAATTATTTATGACTTCTTTTATAGGAGGAACGTTATCAGGAATTTCTAGTTGCAAATTCTTGTATCGAAAATATGTCAGTTTTTCTTGGAATTTACATTGTGCTAAATGTGTATGAAAGGAGATAAACGTTTTAGTTTGTTGCATCTACATGACATTGCTACATTATTTGGTATAGTACTGATGATGATGTGGTTTCTCAGCGAAATGCATTGACTGTACTTGAGTTCTTAAATATATTATATGAATTTCAAAAAGGCCATCAATCATTACCACATTTATACATTTATTCTTATAAATCGGTCTTATTCGAAAAACAAATTATACATAACTGGCCAAAAAACGCAACGGATAATGGAGAACGCACCGAGATAAAATATTCTTAATTTGAGAGGAAAATTCCTCTTCTTCAATCCTCTCACATTTTCCTCTCAAAAGGAGAATATTCCTCTAGAAATTAGAGGATTTTCCTCTTTTCTTGAGAGGAGAGATGGCAAAAGGAACACTTTTGTATTTTCTTCTCAGATTGAGTATAATCCTGTAATGTGTAGAGAAATTACTCTCAGATCAGAACTTGCGCATGCGGAGTCAATCAAGCGTAATAACCTAACTTGTTTATTGTCGGTCGGTTTTGAGTGAAACGGTGGATTTTCGAGGATGCAGTGAATTATTACTTTTTAGAAATGAGAAAAAAGAGCAAATGGCAAATGGTGTCCATAACTAGACATCTGGTAGCGTCTTGTCCCCACTACTCTTTTACTCCCTTCGTTGCTTCCTCCTACACCCTGTACCAATCACTAGTCCTCCCTCTAGCCTGCCAGCCTAATTGTCGGCGCCATCGCATCTTGTTTCTTCCCGATGCTGCATTTCCGTGTCCTGTTCGTTATTGTGATCATTTCCAGAATTGGAACAAGTGTAAAGTGACGTGTTTTTATTTGTGTTTTATTCACGTGTTTTAAAATGAGTGACTTCCGTGACGATAAAGTGAATAATCTTCTGGACTTGTGGAACCTCTCCTCTTACAAGGCTATATTTCAAGGTACATAAACTTTTTTTTTCTTCAGTGTCGACGCCATGTTGCTTCGAGGATAATGCTTCAGTCGTTGAAATTTCTGCGTGAAATGTAAAATCATACCTTTGACCAGGGCCGCGTTTAAGCATGGGCATTTATGGTCAACTGCCCAGGGCGGAAAATTTTTGGAAAGAGTGGGGGAGGGCGGCAAATTGTGGAAAAAATATTTGAAATTTCTTGTGAATTCAAAATTTTGTTGCAAAGATGTCATTCTAATCTTAGAACAGCAAAAGCTGAATCAATTATGCATTTGTTTGAATCTAGACTGCTTACATAATGGTACAATTTCACATCGTGATATTTTCAAAAAATGTTTTCGCTTAACTCAGTATCCCTTCATTTATACATTGCGCAGTAGAAATTCAAACTTTCGGCGCCCCTGGCAGCCATATTGTTTTGAATGATTATCCCATCTCGCATGTTTCTCGTTACATAATCGTCTTGTGGTGTCGATTTCGGAAAAACAGTGTTTATTAATCAGAACAGGAAAATATGACGTATTAAAATGAATGATAATCGAAAAAAATTGAGCGGCGCTGCATGTAAAAAGCAAGTGGCCGAAAAATCAGAAAATAACAGGAAGTGTTGCAGAAAACTCGTGAAGGAGGGATTCCCAGGAAGGTGGAGAAAAAGGTTAATAGTGCCACTGTATAAGAAAGGAGATATAGATAGGCTGGAAAATTATAGAGGATTTACACTAATGAATAGAGCGTATAAAACGAAGGCGCGTTTCCTTCGGTGGATAGGGAGAGGTTGTGGGAGGCGATGGAGGAGAGGGGAGCGGAGAGAGGCCTGATCGAGAGGGTAAGGGAGATATATGAAGAGACCAAAGATAAGGTAAGAGGAGGGGAGGGGAGGGGATTTTTAAGGGATTCTGGATGGATAGGGGGTTAAGGCAAGGATGTCCGCTAAGCCCAACGCTTTCGGCGATTCTAATCGCGGATATGGCAAATAAGCTGGAAGCCGGAGTAGTTGCAAGTGTTAGGGTAGGAGGGTTTAGAATTTGGTCACTAGCGTATGCAGATGACATAGTGTTGCTGGCAAGAAGCGAGGAGGCCTTAAAGGAGATGATGAAGAGGTTGAGAAGATACCTGGATAAGAACAGGTTAGAGCTGATTGCGGAAAAGTCCAAGGTTATGGTGTTCAGAAAAGGAGGTGGAAGAGAAAGATTTTTTGTACCTGGGCTTCTTGTTTCGGAGGAATGGGGGAGTGGATGATCACATAAGAGAGAGAGAGTGAGAAGGGCAAATTTGATGATGAGGCAGGTGTGGGTGTTGGGAAAGAAGTTATTCACAGATGATTTTGGAAGAAGAATGCAATTGTTTGACTTACTAGTGATGAGTGTGCTATTGCATGGAGTATTGCAATACGAGGCAAAGCGAGAAAGTAGGGACATGCGTGCGAGGCGAGGCGAAGCGGGGCGTGGAAGGCAAGGCGATAAGAGTGAGCGGTCATACAGATAAGGTATGATTGGATGTCAGTTTTTGAGGGTTAGTTTTAAGAAAATTCTGATAAAAATGGAAGTGTAAGCATGTCAATTTTTTAAGGCTAGCCGGCTGAAAAATAAACGGGTATCCATCTAGTACAATTTCACGGCGTGATATTTTCAAAAAATGTTGTCAGTTAACTCAGTATCCCTTTATTTATACATTGCGCAGTAGAAATTTAAACTTTCGCTGCCTCTGGCAGCCATATTGTTTTTAATGATTATCCCATCTTGCGTGTTTCTCGTTACATAATCTTCTTGTTTTGTCAATTTCGAAAAAGCAGTGTTTATTAATCAGAACAGGAAAATATGACGTATTAAAGTGAATGATAATCGAAAAAAACTGAGTCGCTCTGCATATAAAAAGCAAGCCACCGAAAAATCAGAACAAGAACAGGAAGTGTTGCAGAAAACTCGTAAACTCGATTCTTTCTTCAAAGAAAAACAAATGGATGAAAAGTGCGTATTATGGCACGAATGAAAAGTATACTGAAAAACGAGGTGAGCTTGACATATTATTATACCATTAAATGTATAATTCCGATGTTTTGTGTGTGTAAAATTACTAACTTTAATTAATGTATTATTAACTATTTGTTAATTACAATTTAAGTGTGTAACTATGTTCGGAGATTTAAATGAATTGCGTCGAAATTTATTGAATGATTGTCCAAAAACGACTGAATGCAATGGAGAACGATCAAGTTATAATCGGGAAAATAATTCAGTAGAATGAGGTAAAAGTTACACCCGTTTAATGTAGAGTAATAGTGATAAACAATTATTTATAATTATACGATTATATAATTATACTAGGACTTGTATGTTGGTGCCGGAAGTGAGAAAGTGTTTAGTGACAGGTGGTGAGAGAATTTTACGGAATTTGTGTGGAAGGTGTGAGTGGAGTGTCAGGGTGGAAGCCGAGGAGGTGAGTAGGGTTGTGTGGGGTGAATTGGGGAGATAAAAAGTGAGTTTCAGCGTGAGTGTGAGGTGGGATTTAGTTGGATGGGGAAAGTGTGGTTAGGTTGGCAAGTAATCGGGGGAGTTGGTGGTCAGGAGTCTTGGGCTTTCGAGGGGTCAAGGGTGGTTCTCGCAGAGTTAGGGGATGCTAAGGGAGAGAAAGGGGTGTCTGCAGGGACTGAGGAATTGAAGAAAAAAAAGGGGGAAAAAAGAAGGAAAATTTGGCGGCGAAAGACGCAAACATTTTGCAGAGACATCTGTCGGTTGCGAAAGGTACTGCATGAATAGGTCCCAGTTACCGGCGGCAGAGCGGGAGGTGGACAGCGAGAGTACTGGCAGTGCTGGTAGTGAAACTGAAGGGGAGGGAATTTTCCAAAAGCCACGACGCGACGGCCAATAACGCGTCGCCCGGTGTCGAGCGGTGCGTCGGGGAGAGGGAGAAAGCGGGACGGTGGCAACGAAGGAAGCGAGAAGGTAAGGGACAGAGCGTCGAGCGCAAGTGACGGGAGGATCTCTTGAAAAGGAAGAGAGACAGTCAAGAGAGTCCGGAGAAAAGCGAGGTCGAGAGCCCGTTTAAAAAAAAGCGGGATAACACCTAGGGGAAGAAAGGGAGGGCGTGGAAGCGCTGCTACAGAGCATAGGGTGGAATAAAGGCACGGTAGGGAAAGTTAAGTTGGAGGGGAGAAAGGAGAAAGAAGTGGCGGTTGTGGAGTTGGAGAGCTGGGAAGAAAAGTTGGGGGTAATGCGGAATAAAAACAGGATAAAGGATAAGGAAGTTTTCATCGATCACGATTTGACGAGAAAGGAAAGGGATGTACAGAGAATGCTGTACGACAGGGCTAGGGGGGAGAGGAGTGAAGGGAGATCGGTGAAGGTAGGATATCGGAAAATAAAAATAGACGAGAAAATGTGGGTGTGGGACGAGGAGAAAGAGGTGTTGAAGGAAGTGCAGGGGAAATTGTTTCGTAGGAAGTAGGGGGGTGGGGGTAATGCAGGGTAGAGGAGTTGTGAAGGTGCTTTACTGGAACGTAGCAGGGGTAAAGAAGAAGGATGAGGAGTTCTGGAGGTATATCCAGGAATTTGATGTGGTAGGACTGGTAGAGACGTGGATGGAAAGAAAGGAATGGGATAGAATAGAGCCAAAGCTGCCAAGGGGGTATAGGTGGAGACTCCAGGAGGCGGTTAGAGTGAAGAAGAAAGGAAGGGCTAGTGGGGGAATTATAACGAGGGTTAGAGATGGATTAGAGGAAGAAGCTCACGGAGAGGACGAGAGGGAGGGAGTGCAAATGAGAAAAGTGAAGATAGGAGGGGTAATAAGTAAGTTTTTGACAGTGTACAATAAGGATGAGATGGAAAGAATTAAAGAAAGGGTGGAAGACCTGTCAGGTGAAAGAGAGGAGGGTATGGTGGTACTGGGTGGGGACTTTAACGCGAGGATGGGGAGGGAAGGGGGCCTTTACAGGGAAGGGGAGAGCTTCGAAACGAATTCGTAGGATAGGTTAATAAATAAGGAATGGGAGATTCTATGGGACTGGATGGAGGATAGAGGCTGGGCGGTGGCAAATGGTATGGCAACTGGGGACGAAGAGGGAGAATACACATACGTAGGTAAGGTGGGGGTATCGGTAATAGATTATGTAGTTATGAATATGCAAGGGTGGGAGGAGATGGAGAGATTCGCAGTAGAAGGGAGGGTAGAATCAGACCATCAGCCATTAGGGTTGTGGATAAGGGGTGAGAACGGCGGAAGGCAAGGTGGGGAAGAAGTGTCGACGGGGGAGAGGGTTAGCTGGACGAGGGAGGCGATAGAGAAATATAAGGAGCAGTTAGGGAAGGTACGCTTCGAAGGGGAGACGGTGGAAGAGATATGGGAGGATTTAAAAGAGAAAGTGAAAGGGTGCGTGCAAAAGAAGGTATTCAAAAAGAAGAAGAAAGGAATGGTGAAGCCGTGGTGGGATAGGGAATGTAAAAAGATGAAAAGACAGGTGAAGAGGAAGTATAAGAAGTGGAAAGAGGGTACTGCGAAAAGGGAGGAGTACGTAGAAATGAGGAAGGGGTTTAGATTGATGTGTAAGAAGAAAGAACAGGAAAAGGAGAAAGAGCTGGAGGAGGAGTTAGGAAATGTTAAGACAGAGAGCTCAGATTCAAGGAAGAGAGATGATGGGAGTAGAAGAATGGGGGAGGCAGAGCTGGAGGAGTTGAATGACGAGGAGATAGAGAAACAGATAGTGAAGAAAGTATGGAGGGGGGAAGGATTCCCACGAGGGTGGAGAGAAGGGTTAATAGTACCTCTGTATAAGAAAGGAGATAGGGATAGGCAGGAAAATTATAGAGGAATTACGCTAATGAACACGGCGTATAAAGTATATGCGATGGTGGTGGCGGAGAGGCTGCGAAAGGATCTCGAGGGGAAAGGAATATTGCCGGAGACGCAGGCGGGCTTTAGGGCCACATATAGGCCCTACATCACATTTCTGCATCACATTGTGGATAGAGAATTAGCGAAGAAGGGGTCGAGAGTGTACGCATTTTTTGTGGATCTAAAAGGCGCGTTTCCGTCGGTGGATAGTGGGAGGCTGTGGGAGGCGATGGAGGATAGGGGAGTGGAGGGAGGCCTGATCGAGAGGGTAAGGGAGATATATGAAGAGACTAAAGATAAGGTTAAAGGAGGACAGGGGATTTCGGAGGGATTCTGGATGGATAGGGGATTAAGACAAGGGTGTCCGCTTAGCCCAACGCTTTTTGCGATTTTAATTGCGGATATGGAAAGTAAGCTGGAAGCCCGAGTAGTAGGAGGAGTCAGGATAGGAGGGGTTAGAAGTTGGTCGCTAGCGTATGCAGATGACATAGTGTTGGTGGCAAAAAGCGAGGAGGCCTCAAAGGAAATGATGAAGAGGTTGAAAAGATACCTGGATAAGAACAGGTTAGAACTGAATGCGGAAAAGTCCAAGGTTATGGTTTTCAGAAAAGTGGAAGGAAAGCGAAAAGGTAAATAGGATACAGGAGAGGTATGTAAAGTGGACACTGGGGCTGGCAAGGAACACGCCTAATTATATTGTCAGGAGGGAGACGGGGAGAACGAGTTTAGGGATTCTAGCGGGGAGTCGGGCGTATAAGTATGAGGAGAAATTTCTGGAAGAGGGGGAAGTAAGCTGGTTAGGGAGTGTTGGTAGGAGAAGGAGAACAGGAGTGGGGATGGGAAGTTGGTATATGAGTTGGTTAAGGAAAACAGCATGGAGAGAGAGAGAGAAGACAGCAGGGGAAGAGAGAATAAGAGAGACAAGGTTTAAGGGGAACTATGTGTGGATTATGCCAAGGACGAGAGCGCAATATTTGTGTGAGAAAGGAGAGAAAGGAAGTCAGGAGCTTATAGCGAGAATGAGATGTGGGTGCATGGAGGGTTATAATAGGTTCTGGCTCGCTAGGGAAAAGAGGATGTGTGAACTATGTGGGAAGGGGGAGGCAAGAGTGGAGCATTGGTTGGAGGCGTGCGTAGAGGTAGAAAGGAGGAAGAGGAATGGAGAAGGAAAGATTGTAAATAGAGGAGGAAGTAAATATAAGTAAATGTAAATATTGTAAATAGTAGATAAGTATTAGGGATTAGCCGCGGAAGCAGAGTTTGGTAATGCGAGGCAAAGCAAGAAAGTAGGGACATGCGTGCGAGGCGAGGCGAAGCGAGGAAGGCAATGCGATAAGAGCGAGCGGCGTTAGAGATAAGGTGTGGAAGGATGTTAGTTTTAAAGGTTAGTTTTAGGAAAATTCTGTAAAAGAAGTGTAAGCAAGTCAATTTTTTAAGGCCAGCAGGCTAAAAAATAAACGTTTATCTATCTATATAATTATACTATTATAATTATAATAGTAAACAATTATTATTACAAATATTTACAGAGCGCGATGATATGTGCGAAAGTTTGACAGAAAACAATTCAGAAACAGCTGAGAAACACCAAGATAGTAACGAATCGTTAAAAGTTTCAGTAACAGGTATATATTTCATATCCGACAATACTGCCTTTGGCACGATTTTAAATGTCACGAAGAAATCGCATCGCCGTGAAGTATTATCGCATACAGTGCAATGCATTCTTGCCAATATTAGTGAAAACTCTGCATTCAATGTAAGTTTAAAAAAGTGTTTACCGTGTACATATTTCCACAGAGGACTGATGTATGCTCCATAATCGAGGGGAAACTATTTACTTGGTTATTGGAGGATCCTTTGCTAAGAGGAATCATATTTCTGAACATGCAAAGGAACTAAGACCGGGCACATATCATCCCACATGGTGCAAGTCACACCTGCGCAATGTCACATCTGCGGCATGTCACACCTGCGATACGTCACACATGCGGCATGTCACATCTGCGGCATGTCTCATCTGCGGCATGTCACAACTGCGGCATCTGTATCTAGCGGCTTCTCTCCCGCGCGGCATTTCTCACAGTAAAATTTACATTTTTGCGGCATCTCTCATCGCACCCCTGTGATTGTCCACAGAAATAATGTTGGTAAACCTCCTACCCCTTTTCCAACGTCTAGTGATGGGCGGGAAGGCACCCCAGTGACTGACCATAGAAATAATGTTGGTCAAACCCCTACCCCTTTTCCAACGTCTTGTGTGGGGTGAGAAGGCAACCCTGTGACTGGCCACAGAAATAATATTGGTCGAATCCCTTTCCATTGGTGAGAGATGCCGCTAGGTGTGACTTGTCGCAGAGAGACTTGCCGCATGTTAGATGATAGGGACCCCTAAGGCCTTTACTCTGCATAAGAGAAGAAAAAGTTAGTATAAATTCAGATTGTAAACCTCTGATTGATTTATTTTCAGAAAATGAAGTTGATCTGGAGTTCCTATTGGCATTAACCGAAATAGGAGCAGCGGAACTGATCAAGCTGGCAGGCACGAGAATTCGATTAATAAGGAATATTGAGCAGTACAGAAATCAGGAACGGCAGGCTTGTGTACTTTTTTGTCTTGAGATTGACTGTTTGGATACTCAGACACAGAATCTCTCCACGACCAAATGTTTTGTTGTTTTTTATAGGAAATTAGGCGACACGAGTTTTTCTGATTTTGAATTTACACCTTATTTAGATGTTTAAAATTCCTTTGCGGATTCTGATGATGATACCAATTGAAGATTATATCTCAAGTATTGAAAACAAACAATTAAAAATTTTTTTTTATCTCAAACATTTCATGGAATCCAAGCGACAGATTCTTAGAATATAACTTTTCACAAACTCAAAAATTTATTAAAGCCAACCCAGAATTATGCATTATAAAATCTGATAAAAGCAGAAAAACAGTAATAATAGAAAAAAAAATCCAATCAAAAAATGAAAACTCTTCTCGATGACAAACAGACGTACGAAACAATAAAAAATCCGACACCACTGATATATGGGACAATAAAATTACACAAAGATAATAAACCACTAAGATCAGTAACGTCATTCATTGGATCACCATTAGACAATTTTGCCAAATATTTGGCTCCGATCCTAAACAAAATAACATCTGCATCTACACGAGTAATCGAAGATAGTTGGGATATTGTACAAAAAGTAAAAGATGTGAAAATTCCAGATAACTATACGATTTTCTCGTTAGATGCAGTATCAATATTCACTAACGTCGTATTACGGGTGTAATGCCGAGGAGGGAAATCGGGATCTGGATTACCGAGAAGAGGGTAGAACAAAATAAATTGGAGACCAAATTAGGAGACAATAAGACATTTATTGACTTACAGTGGTCGTCGGTACCAGATAGTTCGTGGCGACGTTCCGGAGGTTGGTTTACGTTGGGCGGATTGCCCGAGGATGAGTGTGGTCTTGGTGAGGCCAGTGGTGACCACGATCATTCTTCCCTTGGGGTTGCGACGGTGGCTGGACGACGGTTTGATTTCTTGGTGGCCCGAGAACGGCCAGGACGTTCCTAAGCACTTGTAGGACACTTGTGGTGCAAAAGTATGACACTAGCGAGCGTTCAGTCTTCCCGAGCACGGTTGGATTCGGACTGCTACGGAACGCACCGTTGTCCGGAGTTTCGAGGCCCCTTTGGAGGTTTCCGTTCCGTCTCGTGTGCGGTCCGGCAACCCTTTCGTGCAGGGCCGTATTGAGTCCCGCGTTATGGTAACAATTCTGTTACAATCGATCGAAACATCGTATATGAACAAATATAGCAAAAATGGAATCTAATAAAACAATATACTAATTTAAACTATACACCATTTGTCTAAGCAATTAGTATCTGCATGGAAAATGAATATTTACAATATACCCATATCATCAATGGCAGCAGCATTAGTCATGCAAAATATAGAAGAAAAAATGCTAAAGAATAAAAATCTAAAGTTTCTCTTCTATTATGGATACGTCGATGATTCGATATTGTGTGCCGAAAAAGACCAAGTACTTACCATTTTAAATGAATTCAACAAAATAGGTGGATCTTCAAATTTTGCTTTAGAAAACCCAACAAACAAACATATTAACTTTTTAGATATAACTCTGATTTTTCAAAAACGGTTCATTGAAACAGATTTGTATCAAAAACCATCTGCAACTGGCCAAAAATTAAATTATTGATCAAATCACCATTTAAACCATAAGAAAAGAATAATTTTCTCAATGTTAGAAAGAGCTATACAAATAAATTACAACAAACTTTACTACATGTACCAAAAGATGATACACCAAAATTTGAAAAAAAACAAATGTTTTATACAGAATAACCAGTGTAAACTGCAGACGGGTATATACAGGGTGTCCCATACTCAAGTGTATATATTCGAGTTCTGGCCTAAGATACTCGCACTTATCGGGTTGTAATTTGAGATTGATTTGCTTTAACCGTTGAAATAATTTTTTGAGATTATCATTGTGTTTTTTAAATTTTTTTTCGTAAACAACGATGTCTTCCATATAAACAAAACATCCGTTTTCTATCAAACCTTTTATTACGTTGTTCATCATCCGCTGGAATGTTGGTGCACGGAAAAAATTTATCCGTGAAGAAGTCACGAACTTGTAGCTAGGTCTCGGATACGAGATAAAAAAATGAAACATTGCATCCTTATTTCTATAAGAAATATATGGATAAATTTCTAAGTGTCTTACGAACAGTTCGAATTTTCTACGAACAGTTCCTGAAAATTTCAGACTGAAATATAAAGAGAAAACATTTTATTTTTGCGATTTATTTTTATATTAATTTATAAATTCGCAACAACACGCGCAGCCATCGAGGCCAAACAAAATAGGTATTATAAAACTTCTAGCCACTCATCCGACGAGCTCGAGGCACACTTACAAGCGCACATACGCACCGCGCGTTTGGGAGAGTGTGTGTGTGGGCCACGTACATGCGAACCTACGTCTGAGTTCCCAGATTTGTCGGGCAAGCTCGTGAGTGCTCTGAGAATCTTTTCCCAATCACTCGTAATATTTTTGTAATTATTCACGTAAAAAAAAAGTGATGAACCGTTTTAGAATTTTCACATCGAGTTCCTCAATCTTTCTCAAAGTTCGCAGGTTATTTACGAAAATACATAAATATCCGATGAATTTTTCTCATATCCGAGACCTAGCTACTAGTTCGTGACTTTTTTACGGATAAATTTTTTCCATGTGGTGCGTTTTTTAGTCCAAAAGGCATTCTGGTATACTCGTAGTGTCCGTCTGTTGTACTAAAGGCTGTCTTTTCTTGATCTTTAGGGTGCATTCCTATTTGGTGGAATTCACTCGCGAGGTCCAGAGCAGGGAATTATTTAGAATTTCCTAACTGATCTATTATTTCGTCGATTATCGGTAACGGGTAATTGTGAGTTATAGTCTTTTCGTTTAATTTCCTATAGTCAATTACAAGACGCCATTTGACTTTTCCAATTGCGTCCTTTTTATTAGGTACTACCCACAGTGGCTAATTCCACGGTGAAATTGTATCCTTCATGATCCCTAATCATAGCATATCTTTTATTTGGGTTTTGATTTCTTCTTGAAGCATTTATGGGTAACGATATTGCTTGGTATGCATAGGATCATCGTTATCAAGACGAATTTCGTGTTGGGTTAATTCATTCGTGGTAGGGGGTTATCTCCCAATGGAAAAATATTATTATAGGAAGTAATAATCTCCTGAATTTCATTCTTTCTCTTTTTTATATGCGATAACCGAGTTTTTGACAAAAGTTCTTGAATTCTTTCTGGGTTATATTCGGTTTTATTGTAATTCGAAAAACACGTAAGAACAACGTTTTACGGTATTGTTCTCTATGCGGCCCCTCCCCCACCGCTAAGTACTGGGTCTGGCGGACCAAAAAAGACCATTTTTATGTACTTTTCGCCGCTGAATCCGAATTTGTGGTCGAGATTGAAAAATGATGGAATTTTGACTTTGGATTCGGATTCAGCGACCAAAAATTCATAGAATGTGACTACTCTGGTTTGGTGAAACATCAAATTTTTTTCAGCAAGGTTTTCCGGTTTTGTTCTCTGTGCAGCCCCTTCCCACCGCAAAGTATTGGGCCCAGCGGACCAAAAACGACCATTTCTATGTACTTTTCGCCGCTGAATCCGAATTTGTGGTCGAGACTTAAAAAAAAGACGGATTCTGACCTTGGATTCGGATTCAGCGACCCAAAATCCATAGGATATGTCTACTCTAGTCCGTCAATCTGTCAAATAATTCTCCGGACGTTTCGAATCCGTCTACGGGAACGCATCCTGTTGTACGGTCTGTTAATTTTTTAGCAATAATTGCATCTTGCGAAGCTCCCACTTTTTAACATAAATACAATTTTTAATAAAAAATCGATATCTGACTATATTATACTAATTAACGCTATTCTAATTAAAAATACTGAATTCACCGTAAAAAATTTGTGGAATTAATTACATTTTTCTAAAACCCAAAAAATCGCGACGGACATGAACCTATGTTTTAACCTATGTTTAAGTATAGGTCTAAACCTAGGGCAGACCTGGTTTTTTTCTCGCGGCCACTTGGACCAAGTATTAAGAAAAGACCAGGTTTTTTCGTGAAGTGTGCTATGTGGGCGCGTTATCAAGGACTGATATAATGAGAATAGCAGACATCGCCGCCATTGGAAGTGCTTCCTTGTATGTCTCCACACTCACTAGCGCCCCTGGTGGCCGCAAGTGTCAGTCGCCGTCCGCAAAACAGCTGTATTTGAAAAGAAGGTGGTGAATTTGCTCATCCGCGCAAACTATTATACGTTTTTAATCGAACCGCGAGAGAAATCAGTCGGTTGTTTCATCTTAGTGTAACGTCTTTGGATGTAAATATGTAAATTGTTATTGGTTACAAGCAGACGATGTCAAGTACCCAGAACTTCAAAGTGAACATTGACAATTACCCTCACAACGTTGGTAAACACAGAAGAGTACCCGAGATGTCAGGGTAAAGATTACGCACCTGGGGAAAATTGTTGTTGCAGTCTACAAATTAACAAACCATTTTTGTACACTTAGTGACGCTATATGTTCCCAATGAATTTTGGCCTGTTACCTGGAAAAAAATCTATGGTCAAAGTTAGAGGGTCAAACTGTAGAGAGCCAGTCCGTTCATCTAGATGGTCGAAAGGTCATTTAGAATTTTTTTGACATAGTCGGAGAGACTTTCACTTTATGACCAGTCTGACTGTTATAAGAAGGTCAGACTCACTATTAGGGATAAGCAAGGTATCCTTTCGGAATGGTCAATATAATCATCTTGTTTTCACTCATTTCGATCATCCACGGAAGAGCAAATGACTCATCGCGGAGGGCCAACCTGGTTAGTTACCGTTGGCGTGTTTATTTAAGATGATTGAATGTGTAAGTCAGATGTTCACACAAAATAATAAATGTAAAGTGCATAAGAATATTAGGAATAATTGTAAATTCATATTTAGGATAAAAAAGATATTCCTTTCTTTAAAATTAAAATCGATCATTTATTTTTTAGGAGAAAATCTAATAAGTAATTTAAATTTCACTTTATAAGTATTCCTTCTGAGCAAAGAATTATTTTTAATAACATTACTCTTATTATTTGCTGTACACAATTGCTTTTCACATCTAATCATTTAAAATAAGCACGCCAACCTTAACCAATCGGGTTGTCGACGCGATGCATGCAGTATGAAAGGATACGAGAGCTGGGAGCACCGTTGTCCAGACTCTAGAGCATTTTCGGAGTGAATGAATGTCATTGAGCCGTTCAGCGTCACATTTGCTGTTTGCTGAACTTAAACATGTTTTAAATGAGTTTAAACTGCTTTTCGATATTTCGAACATTCATGCAGAGTAAAGTGCATGAGAGAGAACATGATGGAAAATGAATTAAGCTTATTATTTTGAATTTTCAACGTCAAATTTGAAGCTTCCAAGGGATTTAGGATAAAGGCGTAACTGGACGTTCAGCTATCAATTTGTTGTCACCGTGTCGTTTCAAACTGAAAACGTGCAAAAAATTTAAGCATTCATTGATGATGCATAAAATAACGAGATGTGGGATATTGGTTTCATACCAAATTATTTCTCATCCACCTCACTCTCCACAAAGAATAAAAAATGCTTACAGAATTCATGTATTTCATATAAATTTTCAGGTTTTATAGATCCACTTAATTTTATAATTTCCAGTCTCTTACAAGAGAGAGACTGGAATAAGTAGGAAAAGGACAAAAAATATAGAAAATGTATTATAATCAAATCGACCTTCTAAGATGGCCAGGCCGACTGTCCGAGGAGATCAAGTCGACTATTTGATATGACCAAATCGACCCTCTATGATGAGCGATTCGACCCTTTATAGTGATAAATTCGGTCCTATGTGATGATCGGTTCGACTCTTTATGACGCTTGAGTCGACCGTCCGAGATGACCAATTCGACACTCTGAGATGATCGATCTGAACCTCTTGCTTCAACCTTCTAGAGATAGTCGCTTTAGCCATCTTCAAGGGCTGTCCTATAGTTGAACATGCAATATAATCTGCCTGCAAATCTAGATGGCCCAACTGACCTTCGATTTTTCTCCGTGTAAACTTCAAAATCGCATTGAAAAAACTTTTATGGATTGGTTTTCGAAACTTTGTAAGTTTATTCTCGTCTAAAATAATGACTTTTAAAAAATATTTCGGTTCATTGCACCTCAACTACGAAATTGATCAGGGAAAATGGCACTAATATTCGTTACCGATTCGATGTTTTTTACCTTGATTACCTTTTGCAACGAGGTTGGTCGTTTCTAACTTGAGATATGATTCACAGAGTAAATCTATCATCGAATTATTTTTCGCAAACTTCATATTTCGAAAACCAATTCATAAAAAAAAATTTCAATGCAATTTTCAAGTTTAGCAGGCGCAAATGCATTAGAAAAATATAGCGGCACCAAACTTACAAAATGACTGTAAACTAGTGTTTTTACTCTTTTTTCTGTGTAACCTATAATGCGAATATTACAGAAACGTTCACAAACCCGTGTAAATATCCTGTGCGCACTGAGGTGTGCCCTACTAAAGTGACCCAAAAGATGACAATCTTACGTTCTTTTGATCACTCACCACTAATCTTGTTATGTTTCATTTGGTGAAAGAATAATTGCATAATTTTGTTTTATTTTTAAAACGAGTGCAAACCACGGTCCTGTGGCCTTAAACAGACCCGAAATATGATTTAAAGAGTTCAATAACGTTAATTTCCGTAAAAAAGTCAGTGAAAATTGTAAAATCATACCAAATCTTAAGGAAAAGATATTCAGTTAAAAAACTGCCCTTTATAGGGGTTGAAATATCATATCATCCTCTTCTGCGAACATAGAATTTGTTCACTTTCCAAACACTTATCAAGCCATTTAAGCAATAAAAGATCAAAACAGTTGCGCATAACATTTTCTAAATGCACATTAATATATTTCCACCCCTATACAGTATAGTGTTTCACAATTCAGTGGTATTTTCTAAAATAAACACTAATTAAAAATTTTAATCTTTTTTGTTTCATTTATCAAATCAGGAGCATAGCATAGGTACTCTTTAAATCTTGCCAAGGACGCTAACATTTACGAAACCTCGAGAGGCTTTTGTACGTTGGTAGCCGACGCCCCCTACTGTGACGATGGCACGAAGTCGTTTTAACTTAAGTCTCCTAGCAAGAGACTCAGAAACAAAAGACGCTCGAGCGCCCTGATCGAGAAGTGCTCGAGAAGAATATAAATAGTCATCTGATCCTTCAGTGGAAACGATTGCTGTGGCTAGAGGTACGGGCCCATCTAGTCATAGAGGAGCTTTAGCAACATGCGAATTGAAAGAAGACATAGCAGGTATAAATGCGGTGCTATTTACATTTAAATTAGACGTGGTAGGCACAGCTGTAGTACCAGATTCACTTCCTGAGGCGTTACTAGTGGTCCGATGTAGCATGGTATGATGTTGACCGGAGCAAGTTTGACAATGCTTGGGTGAGACACACTCTCAGATCATGTGCTTTCCCAAGCAATTAAAACATAACCCACACTTACGAATTAGTTCTCGTCGCTGATCAGGAGTCTTGGATCTAAAAATACTACAAAACAAAACAAAATACTTACCAGGGCATAGCGGACAACCACCCTCTTTTAGTGCAGCACCATGAGCTTGTGTGTGAAAACCCTTCTTACCAGATTTGACACCTGTCATTTTAAATTTATTTGCGGTAAACGAATGCTTAAATTGAGAACCTTCCCGAACAATGTTATTTAAGAGAGTACGAAGTCCCGAAACATGCTCCTTAGTGACAGGTCCTATCCCGAAAAGTTTCCCTAAATACGCGTTGATGAGGGCACGTTCACTATCGTAGCGATCCATAAGTGTTGTTCATGCTCGCTCCAGGTTATTCCCAGTGCCCCGAAAGGGAAATGGCTTAATGGTATAATAATAATAATAATAATACTTATATTGACTAACAGCTGAGCAGGCTCATCTGTCGAACTTGCCTTCAAGTAATGCAGTTTCTGGACTGACGGCAAAGTAGCGTCATCCTTTACCATCGAACAAAACATATCCCGGAGGGCAGGCCATGCAGTGAAATCACCGGAAAACTTGGGTAATTCCAGTTGTGAAAACATCTTTTTTTTCCGACCCCCCTTGAAAACGCGCCATTGCATGCACGTGAGGTAGGCGTAATGTGGCCGCTTCCAGCCAGTGACGTTCGCACATGCGCACTCCGCCGCCGGGCCAACATGAAACTTTACGCCCGCTACATAAAACTTTACGCCCGCTACACATAATCACTTATAATCTAAAATTGTCAAGTACACCAAACATCCTCTATCTGCTTAACATGCTTGTTTTCAAGAAGGGTAGGACAAAAAGTATGGTGTGTATCAAGGGCGTACGGCTATTTTGCCTCGTGCGACTGCCGACCTCGCTTCGCTCGGGCGGCCAGTTCACACTCGTCAAAATAGCCTTCTTTACGCCCTTGATACACAATATACTATTTCACTTGTGTCAAAGGAGCATCATTGGTAGCGGGGGGTGTACCCATGGAAAAGGAAGAAGCACCAAGTGCGTCCAACTCGTCCTGTATATACACCTTCGCAACAACATATTTTTCTTCTCCTTTAGTAAACAAATCTTACGCAAAATATGGATCGGTTGAATTGTCCTCACGCACAATGAGAAGCTGATAATGGTTTGTACAAAACTTGGACCACTTCTTTTCTAAGTTTTCCAAGTGTATGTTGAGGACGTTCTTGGAAAGGTTCGTTTTACCGGACTTTTTCAAATTGGAAACTGCATTGCAGATGAGTTCGTAAATCCCATACTGCTGAGCAATACAGTCCTTAACGCTCATTTTGATACGGCACTACAGTCAACAAACTTCAAAACAATAGAAAAATCGAATAGAATCGATACACTTTAAAAGTTGATCAAAAGATAAAATGTTAAAATTCGAATAAAATCGAAACACGTTAAAAAAGTGAAAAAGTCTAAGAAAAAACACAATCCTGTCAGTATGACAGCGAAACACTACACACTATAAATGCACAAAAAAAGTTTTACGATGGGTGCTGCAAAGTATCAGCTGTTTTAAAGTCTTCAAAAGTTAAAAAAGAATCGAAATAAAAAAAGATATTCACAGTTTCATAAAAAAATAAAAGTGAAAATTTGAATAAAGTCGAAACACGTTAAAAAGTCAAAGAAAAAGTCAAAGAAAAACACAACCCTGTCAGTATGACAGCGGAGCACTATAAAGTTTTAAAATAAGGGTGTCGAATATTAAGAAGCACAGCGCTGCAAGGTGTCAGCTGTTCAAAAGTCTTCAAACACTTACCAAATCTAGAGTAGGAAAAGTACATGCTATCGCAAACCTGTCATTCTGTGAAGCGACTTGTGGGCAGTGATGGTCTACCGATCAACACCAAGCATTGCGCACGCACCGGCGGAGGGATACACATCGTACGAGAAAGTGTAACAAGGCACCTGTTGACCAGAGCGCGGGACGTCTTCTCGTGACGTCAGGTATCGATCGCCGAAAATTGCCTTCACGACACTATCACCGCGCGATTTCGCAACAAGACGTTCGAAATCCGCCACATTTACCCTTTCACAGGACCGCCTTTGCGATGCACCTTTAGAACACCTCACATTAGTCACTTTAAGCCTGCAAAGATCACTGTAATCCACCAGCTGAAGCCCTGATCCGGCTTTCGAAGGACCAATAATGATGAGAAAAGCACTTAAAGAAAAACATTATGCACCCGCAGGATTTAAAGTTTGTTGGTAAAAAGTCACTGAGTCATAATGATTAGTTGTTGAGCACCAAATACATATAATTTATTCAATAATCGAGCCATAGGTTTGCCTTCTAGCAAAGGCTACATGTCGTATCGTCAAAATTTGGGAGTTTTTAGCTTTATTATTTACAATTTTTCTCCATTTTTTTTATAATTATAACTTTTTTATTTAGGAGTATTTTTTAAAATATATGTTTTTATTTCCATGACTGTGAAGAACATTATGGCCAGGAGTTGTTTCACATTTTGAAATTAAAATTTTTTTTTTATGTGAAATGGAGCTCTCTGCTTTCTTGGGATCCGACGTTGCATCTTATTGCCGACAAGTCTCATATGCTTAGCTTTGCAGAAATTTCGACCTTAAGGGCATGTGAGACATTTTAAAATACGAATTACCGACCTTCCCATGTTATTTTTTCCGCCACTTTAAAAAGAGGGAAATTGAAATATCGTGCTAATTTTTTTTTTAAATGATAGGTAATATTATGGGGCAGGTCTGTCTGGTCAATTCAAGTTGCTATATTGTTGCTAAATATATATTTTTAATATTTGTAATGTTCACCTACAAGCTCTTGTATTTCAAATTATTTAAATATGGCGGCAATCATTAAAACGTAGTGCAGGAGCGAGGTGATGGATAGCAGAAGTGTTTGTCTCTTAGCGCGAAAAGCATTTCAAAATATAGAGGGCTCTGTATTTGGAAAATGCAGACAGCGATACGTTGCACTTGCGGTTGTTAGCAGAAGCTTAGTGACCAGTCTCTAGAGACAGCGTCGGTAACGGCGAAATCGTTTAAAGATCTCAGTAATTTCCGACATGACTATTGAAAAATAATGATGATCAATTCATTATGAAGTTGTTGGCCAGGCTGGTTTGAAAAGAAATATTTGTAATAAAAATTATTCAAACTATTTTTTATAAATGTCCAAAAAACGCTTTTCGAGGTACAGGGCAAGTCCCCCCCCCAAGTTTCCATTTTCGGAGATTAAAAATCTCTAATTTTTTTGTCGAAATTCGAATAATTAACATGTGCCACCGGGCACTTCAAAATCCCATTTAATTAACATGGGGAAATTTTGGATTTTCGAACAATTGAACTCATATTTCAGGGTTTGATCGAAACGTGCCAACTTTCTTAGGGATTAAAGAGGAGTACCTATGAAATAAAACCATACTAATAACTTTCATTTTT
>CAKNYM010041398.1:0-21452 GCA_932195095.1 Andricus curvator
TATATATATATTATATATATATATATATATATATATATATTATATATTATTAATTATTAATTTAATTAATTTTCAAAATTATACCATTTTAAGCAATTTTGAGCTAGAAACATTAATTTATACACTAAAATTTGTTTTGAAATATTTTTAAATATTCTCTTAAAAATTTGTTCTAAAAAAAATCATTAAAATAATTTTTCAGAAATCTGAGAATAATTTTATCATCTTAGAACTCAAATTTTCCTACAATTGTTTGAAAATCCTGCAAAAGTAAAAAAAATCTACCTGAAAATCATCCAGATTCTTTTTTGAAAATTTTGGAAATCTTATTAAATGTTCTTTTTAAATTATTTAAAAAAAATTATTGATAGTTTTTCTAGGAGTTTTGATACAAATTTTTTATCTGTTTTAAAACTTTCAAAATGCTTATAAATTTTTGGTTCGAAATCTTCAAAAATTTACATTGTCTTTTAAATAGTTTGAAATCTTCTTACGTTTTAAATTATTTTGGAATCTTTTCAAAACTTCTAAATCTCTTTTGAACTTACTCGATTATTTTCCAAATTATTAATTGTTTAATTGTCATTTACTGATCAAATAATTTTTTTTATCATTTTAAATATTCTCTTAAAATTAATTTTTCAAAATAAAAAATATTTTTAGTTTTTCATAGCAATCTTAAGAATTTTTTTTCTTCTTAAAATCTTTAAAGATCCTTAAAACGCTTCAAAATTTTATTTCGAAATCTTCAAAAATCTAAACTTGGTTTTTTTTTCGAAATCTTTTCCAGTTATAAATGAAGTTTGGATCTTCTCAAAACTTGTAAATATCTTTTGAACTAACTCAGTTTTTTCCAAATTGATAATTGTTCAATTGATATTTATGCATCAAAATTCAATAATTTCACTTACATATTAAAAATTTGTTTAAATAGAACAATTAAAATTGTAACGTTAAAAGTTTTCATTTAACACTGAAATATTAACGATTCAAGGCTTTCTATTTCAAATAATTCAGTTTAAAATTGCTTAGTTTTTAATATTTTACTTATAATTGCTCATTTTAAATTAAAAGTAAAATATTGCTGAATATTTTTTCTTCTAAAGTCTTCCTAAATTTAAAAATTTGATAATAAATGGTTAAAAATGGAATATTTTAGATTGAAAAAAATTTGAATAGGATGTGGAATTGAATAAGACCGTTTAATTATGATTCTATGAATTTGAAATTATTAAAAATTAATCTCTAACTTTCTTAATTTTGAACAGATTCAGAATCGTCCTGTAAAATTAATTATTGTTCAATTTTCAAAATCTAACTACAGTTCAGTGTGATTTATTATAATAGCAACAGTTCTTGGTAAAAGTGTAATTTTTTTTAAATTGTTTGTAGAAACGTATATATTACATATCCTACAAAAATTAACAGTAATGTACAAGTCGAAACGTTGATGCGGATTCTAAAAGTATTGTTTGTAAAAATTTATATTTTTGTGCTTAAAATTGTATATTTCTACAATAAACTAGCAGTATTTGCAACATAATTTTGAGTACAGTTTCCCAATATTTGAACTTTTGTGAAATTTTGTATTTTTTTCTAAAGATTTGTAATTTTCTACAATAATTTACGTAAAATTAAACGTGTTTATATGACGCCAAACGCCAAAATTTAAAAAAAAAGTAAAATCCTGTAGTTTTCTGTAATACTTTGGAGATTTTTACAACAAAGTAAATAAATATTAATAAAAAGTTATACAAATGAATTATAGAAACTTATATGTTATTGTTAACTTTTTTAATTTTCTACAAGAAAATACAAAAAAAAATTATCCACTTGTATTTAACTGTATTTTCTTGTTAATTCTTGTACATTCTTTTTACAAAAAAGTACAGGTTTTAACAAAAATTTACAGTTTTAGAATTGCTGTACTTTCTTGTAAAATTTTTTTCCACTCGGGTTTTCAAGTTTTTGATAGAATTTCAAGCTACGTTACTTTTTGTGGTGGGAGAGGGGGGTAAGACAGAACTAGGATTATCAAAAAAGAGAGACGGGGGGTAAAAAAAGCCTAAAATTGATAACGTAATTTATGGACGACCCCTTACTGAAAAAATAGAACTAGTTACAAACTTATTACTTATTTACGAAAGTAACTTCGTTACAACTATAGTTACGAAAAAAAGGAACTAGTTACTTCCCATCACTGACTCTCGCACAGACGGTCAAAGATGTTTACACAACAAACCATTCAAAAATCTGCATGCGACATAACAATTTTTTTTCTTTCAACTATATGAGTCGAAAATGAATTATTTTTCTAACTTTTTATTTGTTATCCCATTGAGCTCTTTTTTATTGCGAATCTGCGTTCCCGTGTGAACGATTTTGATGTGGGGAGTCTATGATGATAAATTTCGGCCACATTTTTGAGTGTCAGTACGTGGGAGTATCGGGAGTTCGGATCGAAGGAAGCAGCAGATCCGTTTATTTTTACAATCGGCGGAGGATTCAATCGACTCTCGCAGAAGAGAGAAAGAGAGAAGCATCAGCATGTGCGATACACGCGTTTACGATATACTCAGGCTGGGCTATGGTACCACTGGTAAAGTTTTTTGTCAGTCTGTAAGATCTCTCTGAGCTCGCCGACACCGACATCGCGTTTGCTTTGGCTATTTCTCCGCGATCACTAGCCAAAGCGCGCAGTTGTGCCGCGGTACAAATGCTCGCATCGCGCACGCACGTGCACCGTTGCGAACAGTGCGGACGCGCCTTATTACATTCGCTGACTTACACGCTCCCGTATATGAATCTGCGTCAACGCTGCGCAATCATCTTCCAACTCATAAATTGCTTTCCTTGAAATTCACGATAAAAAGCCCTTTTATGCGAGATGCGACTCTGCTTTTTCAAACTTAAGTAAATGAGCGGAAAAAGGAATTCGAGAGTGATCCGCAATTGAGAAATGTTCATGTTTACCAGTAGTCTTGCGCGCAATTTTTTTTTTTTTAATGAAAAAGAATGAACAAAATAATATTTTTTATAAAAGAGTCTTCAACGTCCGAGAATCCAAAATAGGACAAAAAAGAACAACAAAGTTGTATAGGGTGACCAAGCGTCCCGGTTTTTGGGTGTTTCGAGAAGCGTCCCGGTTTGTAGTAAAATGTCCCGGTTTTTGTCGAAATACTGAACTTGAAAAAAAAAAAACATTTTCCTACAGTTCCCTTTTTGCGAAAAATAACAAGTTTCCTTTATTTACAACCGCACGAATTGTATACTAATACGCTTTTCATAAATATAAAAAAAAGACGTAAGCAACCACTGTTAAATCAATTTTTCATGAATTGATTTTATTTTTAAAGCAGGGAGAACTCATTTAGACTCTTCTTTTAAATTCGGACTGAATTCTTAAGTTAAAAAGTTGAATTTTCAACCAAATGGTCGAATTTTGACGCAAAAAAAATTGAACTTCAACCAAATAGTTAAATTAAAAAGCCAATGAGACGAATTTTTTAAAAGATAGTTAAATTATCAACTTGAAAAGTTGATTTTTCAACAACAAAAAAAGATAATTTTCAACGGAAAAAGATGAAAATTCAAGACAAAAAGAAGAATTTTCTACAAAAAAGTTGAATTTTCAACCTGAAAACATGAATTTACTACTAAATAGTTGAATCCTCAACAAAAAAAGATTAATTTTCAACCAAGAATATTAATTTCTATCAAAAAGAAAAATTTTCAACAAAATACATGAACCTTCTTGTTTGATAAATGAATTTTTCTTGTTGAAAATTCATCATTCAAAATATCAATTTTCAACCAAATAGTTTAATTTCCTACCAAATTGTTGAATTTTCAAGACAAAAAAACGAATTTTCTATCAAACCTTTGAATTTTTAACCAGAACATATGAATGTTGAACGAAATAGTTGAATCCTCAACTGAAATAGATTAATTTTCAAACAAGATAATTTTCTACAAAAAAGAGGAATTTTCAACAAAATACGTGAATTATCAACCAAATAGTTGAATTTTCAACTAGAAAAGTCAATTTTCAATTAAACATATTAATTTTCAACCAAAGTAGTTGCATTTTCAACCAAAAAATATCATTTTTCAACAAAAATGTTAATTTTCAACCATACAGTTTGATTTCCTACCAAGTTGTTGAATTTTCAAGCTAAAACAATGAATTTTCTATAAAACAGTTGAATTTTCAACCCAAAAATATGAGAATATAAAAGATTAATTTTCAATCCATACTGACGAATTTGCTATCTAAAAAAAGAATGTTAAAAAAAATTGAATTTTTGACCAAAAAAGATAACTTTTGAACAAAATAATTGAATTTTCAATCAAATGGTCGATTTTTCAAATGAAAGAGATTAAGCCTCAACAAAAATAAGTGCCCAAGGACGAATTTTTTGTCAAAATAGACGAATGTTCAACAAATAGTTGAATTTTCGACCAAACAGTAGAATTTTCAACAAAATAATTACATTTTCAAACAAAATAGTTCAATTTCTTATCAAAAAGTTGAATTTCCAACCTACTGAAGTAAATTTTTAGTACAAAAGATAAATTTTCTACCAAGATGATTAATTTTCTATCAAAAAAGATTTATTTTCTATAAAACAGTTGAATTTTCAACCCAAAAATATATGAATACAAAAGATTATTTTCAATCCATAATGAAGAATTATCTATGAAAAAAATGAATGTTAAAAAAAAGTTGAATTTTTCACCAAAAAGATAAGTTTTGAACAAAATAATTGAATTTTAAACCAAAAGGTTGAATTTTCAAATAAAGGAGAAAAAAATACACCAATTTTCAAGCAAATAGTTGAATTTTTAACTAAAAAAAGATATATTTTCACTCTAAAGTGGAAAAGTTAAATTTTCAATTGATTGACAACAAAAAAGATTTTTCAACGAAATAGTCAAATTTTCAACCAATGAGATGAATTTTCAACAAAGATAATGAATCTGCAACCGAAAAAAGGAATTTTTTACAAAGCAGTTTAAATTTGAACCAGAAAAGACCAATTTTTAACCAACAAAGATGAATTTTTAACCAAAGCGAATAAACTTTCAACCAAAAATAGTTGGATTTCTTTATTGGGTGCTGATAATTAGTTCGAGTTTAAGTTTTCAGTTCAATTTTAAACGCTATTGATTAAAAAATTTCTCAGAATAAAGTTTTAATAGGAAATTATTCCATGTTCAATGTTCTCAATTAAAATAATACAATTTTGTTTAGCTTTGAATTTTAATTTAATATATTTTATTGCGATAAAAATTGAAACTAAGTACAGCGAACATCTGAGAAAATTTTTAATTAATTTATTCAAGGGAAATTTTAATTATTTAATTTTTGGTTAAAAATTGATCTCCTTTTTTAGAAAATTGATTCTATTGGTTAAAAATTAATCTTTTTTATTAATTATAACATAGATGTCAAAATTCAAATTTTTTTCTTATATCGGAAAAATAGGTCTTGCCTAATTTACTATAAAAACAACATATTTCGTCGCTGAGAGATTCTGCAAATTGAATTGTAGAATCTGCCTGATTTTAAATGGATTCTATCTTATTTGAAATACTTTTTATAATATTGTTTTTTCATTGAAAATTAAATTAGTTGAAAATGTAATTATTTGTTTGGAAAATTGTCTTTTTTGGTAGAAAATTAATCTTCTTGATTGAAAATTCATTTATTTGGGACAAATTTGTATATTGTTGATGTTCAGCCAAAAAATCAAGTTTCTACCCACAGAGATGAATTTTCAACCAAGAACCGTTTTTTAATCAAGAAAGAAAAAATACTCAACTAAATTGTTTAATATTTAAAAAAAAAGGAGGAAAAAATTGTTCTTTTTTACTTTAATATTCAAGTAATTGGTTGAAAATTCATCTTTTTGGTAGAACATCGTTCTTATTGGTTAAGAATTAATCTTTTAAACATAGATGTTAAAATTCAAATAATTTTTATTTTCATAACGGAAAAATTCTTCTTCGATATATATTTTATAACACTGTTTTTTGGTTGAAAATTAATTTATTAAACTAAAAATTCAACTATGCCATTTTTGTTAGAAAATTAATATTTTTAATTGAAACTTGATCTTTTTTAGTTGAAAATTCAACTATTTGTTTGAAATTTTATGGATTTCGTTGAAAATCCGTTATTTTTAGTAGAAAAATAATCTTCTTTGTTAAACATTCATCTTTTTCTCTGAGGATTCAACTATTTGTTGGTAATTCCTTTTTTTCTGTTCAAAATTAATTTCCTTAAGATAAAATTCAATTATACCATTTTTGATAGAAAATTTATATTTTTAATTGAAATCGATCTTTTTTTGTTGAAAATTCAATTTTTTGTTTGAAAAATTGTCTTTTTTGGTAGGAAATTAATCTTCTTGGTTGAAAATTTATCTCTTTCATTGAGTTCGTCAAAAACTAATTTCTGTAATAGAAGATTTGATTATACCATTTTTGGTAGAAAATCGATATTTAAAATTGAAAATTCATCTTTTTTAGTTGAAAATTCAACAATTTGTTTGAGGGATGGGGGGAGGGAGTTTAAAAAATTTACGAATTTTAAAAAAGATGAGTTGCCCTGCCCTGTTCAAAAATAATTTTTATATTTCAGACTTCACTCATTCCCCTCTTTTTCCCTTCTTTTCAAAAATTCTTTTTTCCATTTTTAGAAAATTAATGTTATTGGTTGAAAAATCATTTTTTTCTATTGAATGATAAACTCTTTTCTTGAAAATTCATTTTTTTTATGATTCATCATTTTAGTTGAAAATTCATCTCTTTGGCTATTTTTCTTTTTTTTTTTTTTTGATTGGGAATTAATTTTTTAACTGAAAATCTAACTTTAAGGTCAACATTGATATTTTTAATTGACAATCAATATTTTCTTCTGTTTGGTTAAAAAATGAAGTTTTTTGTTAAAAGCCATCTTTTTTGGTAAAAAACTCAACTACTTGGTTACAAATTGAACTTTTTTGTTAGAAAATAATTTTTTTTTGTTAAAAATTTAACCATTCAATTTTTATAAAATTAATCAATTAATGGCCAACGGCCATACCACGCTGAAAAACCCAGTTCTCGTCAGATCACTGAGGTTAAGCAGCGTTGGACGCGGTTAGTACTTGGATGGGTGACCATTCAAGAATACTGACATGAGTGCTGTTGGCACATCGTGGGTGTGGTGAGCCCACACTTGTAGTTATTTATAACTACAAGAAAAACCTAGAAACACTACCCGAATCGGGTAGTGTCACGCCTACCCTGAAAGGGAAATGGTTTAATGGTATAATGTTATGGTTGAAAAATCATCTTTTGCATTGAATGTTAAACAGTTTTGTTAAAAATTAATTTTTTTAAGATTCATAATTTTAATTTAAAATTTATCTCTTTGCTTGAAGCTGTAACTATTTTCTTGTAAATTTGTTTTTTTGTTTGTATTTTTTTTGGTTAAGAATTAATTTTTGTTAATGAAAATGTATTTATTCCATTTTTGGTTCAAAATTTTCATTTTTAATTGGAAATTAATTTTTCCCAGTTGAAAATGTAACTATTTGGCTGATAAACTTCGTGGTGGAAAATTCTTCTTTTTGGTTAAAAAATGAACTATTTTGTTAGAAGCCATCTTTTTTGGTAAAAAAATCAACTACTTGGTTAGAAATTGAACTATATTGTTAGAAAATAATTTTTTTGGTTAAAAATTCATCTCTTTGGTTTAAAATTTAACTATTTCATTTTTATAAGAATAATGTTATTGGTGGAAAAATCATCTTTTGCATTGAATGTTAAACTGTTTTGTTAAAAAATAATTTTTTAAAGATTCATGATTTTAATTGAAAATTCATTTCTTTGAAATTCTTCTTTTTGGTTAAAAATAAACTATTTTGATAACAGCCATCTTTTTGGTCAAAAATTCTACTAATTGGTTAAAAATTGAAATATTTTGTTAGAAAATAATTTTTTGGCTAAAAATTCATCTCTTTGGTTTAAAATTTAACTATTCCATTTTTATAAAATTAATCTTATTGGTTGAAAAATCATCCTTTGCGTTGAATGTTAAACTGTTTTGTTAAAAATTATTTTTTTTAAGATTCATAATTTTAATTGCAAATTTATTCCTTTGATTGAAACTGTAACTATTTTGTGGTAAATTTTTTTTTTTTTTTTTTTTTTTTCGAGGAGAATTAATTTTTTTTAATGAAAATGTATTTATTCCATTTTTGGTTCAAAATGGTTATTTTTGTTCGTAAATTAATTTTTCTCAGTTGAAAATTATAACTATTTGGCTGATAAACTTCGTGGTGGAAAATTCTTTTTTTTGGTTGAAAAATTAACTATTTTGTCTTTTTGGTCAAAAATTCAACTACTTGGTTAAAAATTGAACTACTTTCTTAAAAAATAATTTTTTCGGTCAAAGATTCATCTCTTTGGTTTAAAATTCAACTAATCCATTTTTATAAAATTAATCTTATTGGCTGAAAAATCATCTTTTGCGTTGAATTTTTATCTGTTTTGTTAAGAATTACTTTTCTTAAGATTCATAATTTTAATTGAAAATTTATCTCTTTGATTAAAAACTGTAACTATTTTGTTGTAAATTTTTTTTTTTTTTTTTTTTTTTTTTGATTAAGAATTAATTTTTTGAAATGAAAATGTATTTATTCCATTTTTGGTTAAAAATTGTTATTTTTAATTGGAAATTAATTTTTCCCAGATGAAAATTTAACTATTTGGCTGAAAATGCATATATTTTCTTTAAAATTGTATAGTAGTTTAAGTTGAAGTAGTTAAAAAATAAACTACTTTGTTTAAATTTAAACTACTTTTTGAAAAAATTCATTTTTTTCTTTTAAGATTCATGATTTTAGTGGAGAATTCATCTCTTTGGTTGAAACTGTAAATACTTTTTTGAATTTTTTTTTTGTGGGGAATTAATTTTCTCAACCGAAAATTTAACTATTGCATTTTAAGTTCCATATTGATATTTTTAATTAAAAATTATTGTTTTTTATGTGAAAATTTAACTATTTGACTGAAGATTCATATATTTTGATGAAAATTCATCTTTTGTGGATAGAAAATTAATCTTCTTGCCAAAAAAAAATCATCATTTTGGTTAGAAGTGCAACTTTTTTTTGAAAATTAATCTGTTATGGCCGAGGATTCAACTATTTTCTTGAAAATTCGTCTTTTTTTGTTCAAAACTCAACTCCTTGGTTTGAAGTAAAACTACTTTTCAAAAAATTAATTTTTTTTCGTTGAAGATTCTTCATTTTAGTTGAAAGTTCATATTTTCGGTTTAAAAATTGAATTGTTTTGTAGTAAATTCGTATTTTTGTCCTAAAAATTCAACAATTTGGTAGAAAATTAAACTATTCGGTCGAAAATTAAACTTTTTTTGAAAATTCATGTTTTTGTTTAAAAATTCAACTATTTGGTTAAATATTAAACGATTTTCTTATGAAAATGTAACTGTTAGCTAGAAAATTCATTTTTTTATGTCATTCTTTTTGGTCAAAAATTAAATTACTTGGTTAAAAGTTGAACTACGTTGTTAAGAATTCATTTTTTTTTTTTTTTAAATCATCTCTTTGGTTGCAAATTTAACTGTTCCATTTTCAGAAAACTAATCTTAGTTTCTAAAAAATCATCTTTTGGGTTGAATGTTGAACTCTTTTGTTAAAAATTCATTTATTCTTAAGATTCATCATTTTAGTTGAAAATTCATCTCTTCGCTTAATTCTTTAACTATTTTGTTGAAAAATATTTTTTGTGAATTAATTTTTTTTAACTAAATGTAACTATTCCAATTTTGGGTTTAAATTGACATTTTTAACTGAAAATTTATAATTTCTCAATTATAATTTAACTATTTCGTTAATAATGAATGTATTTTGCTGAAAATTATTATTTTCTGGTGAAAAATTCAACTGTTTTGTAGATAATTCGACTTTTTAGCTAAAAAAATTCAACAATTTTGTTAAAAATTGATATATTTTGTTTAAAATTCATCTTTATTGGGTAAAAATTGTATGATTCCATTTAAAAAAAATTATTCTTATTGGTTCAGAAATCATCTTTTTGATTAAACGTTGAAATCTTCCTTAATTCATTTTTTTGTTGAAGATTCATCATTTTAGTAGAAAATTCATCTCTTTGGTTGAAACTGTAAATATTTTTTTGGATTTTTTTCAATTTGATTGGGAACTAATTTTTTAACTAAAAATGTTACTATTCCAATTTTGTTTCAAAATCGATATTTTCCATTGAAAATCAATCTTTTCTAGTTGAAAACTCAACTATTTGAGTGAAATTTTTTGTATTTTGTTGAAAATTCGTATTTTTCATTGGAAATCAATCTTCTCGGTTGAAAATTCATTATTTTTTTATTCAAAATGTTTCTTGAAAATTCATCATTTTTGCGTTGAAAAATCCACTACTTGCTTTAAAGCATAACTTTAAAGTTACTTTTTTCAAATTCATTTTTTTCGTTGAAATTTCATATTTTTCATTGAAAATTCAACTCTTTCGTTAAAAAATTAAACGATTTTCATGAAAATCTAACTATTTCCTTATTCCTTATTTCCTTTAATCGATTCATTTTCTTGAAAATTCATCTTTTTTGGCAGAAAATGCATCTTCGTGGTGAAAATATATTTGTTGTTGTTGTTGAAAATATACTTTTTGTTGTTGTCGAAAATATATTTTTTGTTGTTGTTAAAAATTTACCTACTTGGTTAAAAATTCATCTTTCGTGGTTGAAAATCCAATTACCATTTAAAAGTTGAACTGCTTTGTTAAAAATTAACTTTTTTAAAGCTACACCTCTTTGGTTGAAAATTTACCTTTTTGGTTAAAAATTTGTGTTTTTGTGGTAATTAAAAAATCATTTTTATCCGAAAATTAAACTATCCCATTTTTTGTTAGAAATGTATTCTTTGTAATTCGAAAAATTAACTATTTGGTAAAAAATTCATGTATTTTGTTGAAAATTCGTCTTTTTGGTTGAGGATTTAACTACTGGGTTAATTCATCTTTGTTGATTGAAAATTCATTTATTTGGTTTAGGATGGATATATTTTGTTAAAAATTCGGTTTTTTCGTTTAATTTAACTGTTTAAAAATTCTACTTCTGGTAGAAAATTTATCTTTTATGGTAGAATATTCAATCTTTTCTATATTCCAACTTTTAATAAAATTGTTAAATTTTTCTGACTAAAAAAGATGAATTTTTAAGTGTTAACGAAAAATGTAATAGTTGATACAATAACCAAAAAAAAAAATTAATATAAAAAACAGTAGAATTCATTTAAAAAAGACGATTTTTCAACAAAATAGGTTATTTTTGAACCAAATTGTTGAGTTTTTAAGCCAAAAAGACCCATTTTTACAAAACAGTTGAATTTTCAACCAGTAAATATGGATTTACCTTCAAACTTAATTTTCATCTTTAATTTAAAGATTAAACTTAAAAATTCAATTTTAAGTTAAAAAAATTAATATTTAGCCAAATAAATGGATTTTCAACTACAACTATAGAATTTTCAATTAGAATAAGTTAAATTTTCATTTTAAAAAATTACTTTTAACAAAAAAAACTAACTTTCAAAAAAATAGTTACATTTTCAAACAAAGTGATGAATTTTCAAATAAAATTGTGAATATTTCACTGAAATAGTTGAATTTTAAATCAGATAGATGAATTCTTAAGTAGAATGATGAATCTTTAACTAGAATAATTGAATTTTTGACCAAAAAGATAAATTTTTAACCAAGAAGAATAATTTCTACCAAAAAAGACGATTTTATAACTAAAAAAGATAATTTTTCAACCGAAAATTCAATAATTAAATTTTTAGTCAAAAAATGAATGTTCAACCAAAGAGATGAATTTTTAACGAAAATTGTGGAATATTCGACTGGATTAATAGTTACATTATCAGCAAAAAATATCATTTTCAACCAAAACCCATTCAACGAAAAAAAAAATTGTAACAAAAAAGTTTTATTTTCAACCAAGTAATTTCATTTCAAACCTAAAAGATGAATTTTCAACTAAAATGATAAATATTTAACTGGAATACTTGAATTTGTAAAAAAAATAATAATTTTTAAACAAGAAGATTAACTTTCAAAGAAAAAGATAATTTTCTACAAAAAAATCGATTTTTAACAAAATATGTGGATTTTCAACGAAATAGTTGAATTTTCAATTGAAAAAGACAACTTTTCATCCAAATTGTTAAATTTCAAACTAGAAAACATCAATTTTTAACTAAAAATGAAACAGTTAAATTTTCAGTTAAAAAAATTGATTTTCAACCAAACTGATGAATTTTCAACTAAAATGATGAATCTTCAATTGGAGTAGTGGAATTTTATACCAAAAAGCTGAATTTTCAGTCATAAAGATTAATTTTCTACAAAAAAAAAACGAATTTTCCACAAAGTAAATGAATTTAAAAAAAAAATTGTTTAATTTCTAAATGAAAAATATCAATTTTTAACCAAATAGTTGAATTTTCATCCAAAAAAAGATACATTTTCAACCAAAAGTACGTTTCTAACCAAAAAGATGAATTTTCAAATAAAATTATTCATTTTAAAACAAAAGGGTGATTTTCAATCAAGAAGATTAATTTTCTACCAAAAAAGATGAATTTCAAACTAAAATTTCAACAAAAAAGATTTTAATTTAAATTTAAAAACTAGCAATTTTAGCTAAATTGCGATTTTTATCAGGACTCATAATAATTCAATTGATAGCCCTTTTCATACATTTTACATACGAACAAATTATTATTTCAATGATTTTCCCTAATTTTCCCGGCTCTAAAGTGTCTAATTTACTGAAAAAATTTGAATTTTTACATTTTTCATAAGTTTTTAAATAATACGATTAATGAATTAATTAAGTTATTTTGGGCAAAAAATGTAACCAAAACTAACCTTTTCATAAAATAAGTAACTTTTTAGTAACCGTGGATCAAAAAAGTAACTAAGTTACTAAAAAATAACCCGTTCCGAGCTCTGATATTCAAATTTAAATTCTTGTTCAAAAAGTTTCTGATCCTAATTGGAAAAAATCAGGATTGTTTTTTTTATTATCTGGAGCAGTCAAGTTTTTAAAGGATATTTAAAAAAAAAATTCCAACTCACTGAAATCAAGACTTCTTAAAATAGCCTAATTTAACGTAATCGCTTATTTTCTTAGACGATAATTACTTGGATTGGGCTACAATTCAATGAACGTTGATTGAATTCAGGTAGCAGAAATTTGCTTTCTCGCAACTCTTGGAATCGCGATTAAAGTGAAGGGATTGACGAGATTATGCTCCATCCCATAAACGGAGTAATTTTCTGTAATTCATATTCCACTAACAAGTTCCTGTCAGAATTGAAAAGACCTCAGATTCTTCTAAACGACCTTCAGATAAAATAAATATCATTTTTTTAGAAAGTACTTACAATTTTCTGTAAAGTTAAATTTAAAAGTGTAATATTTTAAATAATTTTTTTCTGAAAAAAGATCTTCTCCTTTCGCTACGCTGGGAATCGAACCACAGAACTACTGATTTTCGGTCAGGTGATTTCCCATTAAGCTACTAGAGAGATCGAGTGAAGAAACTTTTTTTCAGAAATACACACATTATTTTGCTAGATGGTACAAATCAAATTTTTCCAAGGAATCTGTATTATCATTAGAGAATAGCAGAAAATATTTAACGTCTTTTCAGACTAGATGGAGCTATGGAAGAAAAATTATTTTAAATAATTTTTTGTCTAAAAAAAGATCTTCTCCTTTCGCTCTGAAGCTACTAGAGAGATCGAGTGAAGAAACTTTTTTCAGAAATACACACATTATTTTGCTAGATGGTACAAATAAAACTTTTCCAAGGAATCTGTATTATCATTAGAGAATAACAGAAAGTATTTAACGTCTTTTCAGACTAGATGGAGCTATGAAAGAAAAATTATTTTTAATCATTTTTTTCTGAAAAGAGATCTTCTTTCGCTCCGAAGCTAAAGGAGCGAAAGGAGATCTTTTTTCAGAAAAAAATTATTTAAAATAATTTTTCTTTCATAGCTCCATCTAGTCTGAAAAGACGTTGAATATTTTCTGTTACTCTCTAATGATAATACAGATTCCTTGAAAAAAGTGTAATATTTGTCTAGATTCGCGTAAATCGAGCATTCTACTTTAAAACGAATGAAAACATAAAAAATGGATATTGTTTATTATTAATTAATTGCAAATTGGAACAGAGCGGTAAGAATGTTTTTTCAATTTCGACGAAGAAAAAAATAGATTAAAATTTTTTTTAATGAAGAACATTGTTTAGTACGTTTCCTGATAAGTTTGTAAAATTTTTGCGAAAGATTGCCCTGCAACAATGCAGTCAATCAATATCTTAATAAGTTTAAAAATCATTTTCATATTTCAGATTTCACGCTCTTTCCCCTATTCCCCGTTTTTCACCTTGCTCCAAGAATTTTTATTTTTCCCCCTGTTTTCAAGAAACTTCCCCTTTTTCTCGTTTTTTCTTTTAAATGTGAACTGAAATGATAAAACAGAATAAGAAAATCCTACTATTCTTGGTTGAAATCTAATTTTTTTTTGTTAACAATTTTACTATTCTACTTTGATTGGGATTTCATCTCCTTTAAATAACTCTCCGAATTTTTGGTTTAAATTTAATTATTTTGTCGAAAATGCAACAACTTTGTTAAAAATTTGTTTAATTTTTGGTTAAAAATTCAGTTTTTTAACTGAAGGTATAACTATTCCATTTTTTGTTGAAAATTTATCTTTTTTAATTAAAACTTTAACTATTTTCTTAAAAATTAATCTTTTTCAGTTAAAACCTCAAGAAGGTGGTCGGAAATTCATGTATTTTATTGATAATTCGTCTTTTTGCTGAAAAAACTTAACTTGTTTTTTTTAGAATTAATTTTCTTGGCTCAAAATGTAACTATTTCACTTTTGATTGAATAGTGCTATTTTTAATTTAATATTGAGTTTTTTTTCGTTGAAAATTCGACTTTTTTTATAGAACATTAATCTTCTCTGAAAGAATGAAATATTAACTATTACATGTTTCGTTGAGAATTCTTTTTTTTTATTTAACTATTTGGTCGTAAACTAACTTTTTTTTGTAGAAAATCAATTTTTTTTGCATTGAAAATTTTACAGTTTAGTAGAAAATTGAACTATTCGGTTAAAAATTAAACCATTAACTCGAAATTTCAACTACATTATTGAAAATTCGGTTTTTTGTGAAAAATTAATTTTTTTTCCTGAAAAATTACCCATTCCATTTTTGGTATATTTGGTAAAAACTTTATTTATTTGGCTGAAAATTCGTCTATTTTGATGAAAAATTAATCCTCTGTGAGTTAATCAAATATTAATTATTACATTCGTTGTTGAGAATTCATTTTTTTTATTTAAAAAAAAAGAAATCTTTGGTTTAAAGTTCGTCAAAAAATTTTTGTTTAAGATTCATCGTTTTAGTTGAAAATTCAACTATTTGGTCGTAAAATAACTTTTTTTCGTAGAGAATTCGCCTTTTTGGCTTAAAAATTCAACAGTTTGGTAGAAAATTGAACTATTCTGTTGGAAATTAACTTTTTTGTTGAAAATTCATATTTTTGGTGAAAAAAACAACTATTTATTTGAAAATTTAACTATTTTATTGGAAATTAGGTTTTTGCAGAAAAAATGATTTTTTTATCTGAAAAGTTACTTATTCCATTTTTTGTTAAAAATAGATATTTTTTATTTGCAAATTCAACTATTTTTTGAAGAATTTATCTTTGTTGATTGAAAATTCTTCTTTTCAAAGAAAAATTCGATTTTTTAGCTTGAAAATTTAACTATTTTGTTGAAAACTCATTTATTTGTTTGAGAATTCAACTATTGTGTTCAAAATTTGTCTTTCTTCGTTTGATTAAACTGGTTGATAATTCTTTTTTTTCTAAAGTAATGTTTTAAACTAAAAATTTAAGTATTCTATTTTTGGTTGGAAGCTTAATTTTTTTAGTTCAAAAGTCAAGTATTTCGTTGAAAATTCGTCCTTTTGGATTGAAAAATTCATCTGTTATAGTAGAAAAGTCATCTCTTTTGGTTGAAAATTCCTCTCTCTTGGCTGAAATTGAAATTTTTTGTCGAAAATTCAACTTTTTGGGTTAGAAATTCAACTTTGAAAAAATTAGTCTTTTTAGTTTGAAAATTAAAAAATTTGGTAGAAAATTGGATTATTCGGTTAGAAATTACCCCGTTTCTAAATTCATAATTTTGGTTGAAAATTAAATTATTTTTTGAGAATTTAATAACTTTTTTGAAAATTGCTTTTTTTGTGGAAAAATAAATTTTTTATCTGAAAAGTTAACTATTCCATTTCTTGTATATTTGGTAGAAAATAGGTCTATTTCGGTGGAAAATTGTCGTGTTTTTTATTTAAATTCAATTGTTTGAAAACAAAATTTTTGTCTTGTATATTAGCTTTTTGAACTGAAAATTTAACGATTTCATTTTTTGTTGAAAATAGATCTTTTTTAGTTGCAAATTCAACTATTTTATTGAAAATTGATCTCTTTGGTGGAAGACTCAAATATTTTGTTAAAAACTCATTTTTTTCGATGGATTCAACTGGTTAATAATATGTTTTTTTTTTGTGTTCTTGGAAAATAATGTTCCAACCTGATTTAAGTATTCCATTTTTGGCTGAAAATTAATCTTTTTTAGTTGAAAATTCAACTTTTTGGTTGAAAATTCGTCCTTTTGGATTCAAGAATTCATCTGTTATAGTAGAAAAGTCATCTCTCCTGGTTGAAAACTCATCTCTCTCAACTGGAAATTAAATTTTTTGTGTCAATAATATTGGTCTTTAATGTATCGCCACGGATTTAAATTTCATTTTTTGATCCCCAGCTGATATTTTTTTAAACTAAATTTTGTGAACTTTAAATTTTGGACGTCACTAGACGCTCGGACAAAATTTAGAATCTTCCTGTGGGTGAGGGGAAGTAATGGAAGGGAAAGTAGGGGAAGTGAGAAGATATGAGGAAAGTTAAGGGAAGTAGGTGGAATGAGGGGTGGTGAAGTGAGGAGAGGAGGTAGTAGGAGAAGGGATCAGAGGAGGAAGTAAATGAGGAGAAGGTTGGAGAAGTGAGGGGAAGGGAAGTAGGGTCAAGGATCAGAGCGGAAAGTAAGGCGAGAGAAAAGTAGAAGAGGAAAAAGCTGGGGAAGTGAGGGAAAGCGATGGTTGAAGTGTGGAGAGGGAAAGTAGGAGAAGTGAGAAGATATGAGGGAAGGTAGGGTAAATAGGTGGAATGAGGGGTGGTGAAGTGAGGAGAGGGAGAAGTATGGGAAAGGATAAGAGGGAGAAGTATGGAAAAGGATAAGAGGGAGAAGTATGGGAAAGGATAAGAGGGAGAAGTCGATGAGGAAAAGGCTGAACAAGTGAGGGAAAAGGAAGCAGGGTCAAAGATCAGCGAGGAAAGTAAGGCGAGAGGGAAGTAGACGAGGAAGAAGCTGGGAAAGTGAGGGGAAGCGATGGTTGAAGTGTGTGGAGGGGAAGTAAGGGAAGTGAGAAGATGTGAGGGAGGTAGGAGAAGTAGGTAAAATTAGGGGTGGTGAAGTGAGGAGAGAGGGAAATATAAGAAAGGATAAGAGGGGGAAGTAGATGAGGAGAAGGCTGGAGAAGTGAGAGGAAGGGAAGTACCGTCCAGGATCAGAGAGGAAAGTAAGGCGAGAGGGAAGTAGACGAGGAAGAAGCTGGGGAAGTGAGGGTAAGCGAAGATTGAAGTGTGGGCGATAAGTAGGGGATGTAGGCGGTGTAGGGGGAGGGAAAGTATTGAACCACAAAACCCTTTTTTTAGGCACACGGCTCCTACTTTGACTAATTTTTTTTAGTACCTGGCGGCGATTCGCTACCACGAATTCTGATTTAGTCCAAAGATAAATATTGAGTCAAGAGATAAATACACTTTGAAAAATGGTTCTTTTTGCAAATATAGCCATTACTAAAATGTAATTTGTAGATCGCAAGGGACGATTGTTTTGCGACCTTCCCAAAGGCAAAGGCTTCCGGCAAGCGTTTATACGCACATGCGTATGTTGAGCACGTATGCGACGAGTACTTAAAGTCCCTCTGAGTACCACCGCGTGTACTGACAGATAACTGCCGTATGTTGAAATTAATCGGCGGTCACGGATTCTAAATTTCGCGCATGCGGTCAAAAGCTTGCGAAACCTTCGACTCAAGCAGAGTTTACAGGCAGTTATTCAATCAGAAGCAAGCTGAGCGAATGTTTATCGGAAAGCATAAGTTGATGCGTGCTTGTATATCATTACGGCTCTCTGTTTCACCGGTGATTAATGGACCATTCGTGCCGCGTGCGTCCCATGCGGACCTAACTGACGCGTTACCAAATTTTCCGCACTACTTGTAATGTTCCTCACTACAGGGCGACTCAAATCCACACAATCCAAAATCTTTCTCTAAAAACTCCTGGGAAGGAATGTTGCCATATTCATACATAGTACAGGCATTACGTCGAAATAATGAGTGAAATTCCCGAAAAAATCCCACATCGAATGTTTTTAATGAGAAAGTTTCGTTAAGGGGTCCCTTTTAACATATCAAAAATGCTAGAACAGATCAACTGCTAAACCGGGGTTTTTTTTTAAGACAGTTCGAAAAGTTACTTTTGCGTGGACAGATAATTCCCATTGCATTTTAGAGCAAAATGTCCAACAGAAAAAAGAAAGAAGACAAAATTATGAGAAAATTTTGTTGAAAAAATAATCCGCTATCTTCCATAGGTTTCGAGTTATGATATATTGAAAAAACCCCACTTTTTTGGATTTTCAGCGAAAAATCACTAAGTTTCAAAAAACACTGTGTAACTTTTTACCTCATTACTGCACGGAAAAGTGTCCCACAGGTGCGTGAATGTAGACTCAATTTTCTATGATTACAAAAAAAGAACAATGTCCTACCTATAATAGGTCATAAGTTATGACCCCTCAAAGATGGCCATTTTTGCCTGTTTTTACGGGCAAAAAAGTGGAGTTCAGTTTTTTCAAAATAAATCAAGTCAGGTTTAGTTTGCATTGGTGATGCCAGAGGATGGAATAGAGTCTATAAAATTCTGCGTACATCTAACAAAAAAAAGTCTTTTAGACCTATTATTTTAGGAATTGCAAGGTTTCAAAAATTTTTTTTTTTTTTGCATTTTTGAAAAAAAACGCCCTAATAGGTCACGAGATATGACCTTTGAAAGTACACTCGTCTTTTGAACTAATTAAGGTATTTAAGATCTCTTTTCAGACTCTGGTAGAGTTCATCGGCGGTTTTTCTGAAAATATTAAAAGTCGATTTTCTCAAAAAACCCACACTTATATTTTTTGCCCATTTTTTTTCTAGTTTATACTATCATAAGGAAAATACCTTGTGAGTTTTATGCGAGCACGGTTAGAAAAATTCTACAAAAAGTTCCTTTACTAATTTATGATATCTTGTACCATTTGCGAGAAAAATAAAAAAATTCAATATTTCTTTCGGAAACTACAGTTGCAGTAGGGCAGCCAATTCTTTTATCTGTGAAAATCTGTTATTAACTATATTATAAATTGCTTTTTTGTGCACAGTTTCAAAATAAGGAGACTCTTATCGTTTGGCATTCAAATTTATTCTTCGAGTTTTACCTATTATTGTGAATCTAAATTTTCATAGAGACATTAAACTATCACAGAATGATAGAAAACAATGAATAAATTTTCAAAAATACATTCTCGAATTTCAATTGTTCATTTATATAGAAAATTTCAAAAAAAAGTTGGAGGACTAGACACATATGAGCAATTTCTGTGAAAGGGGGCAAACCCCACCTTTTTTATTGTTTTAAAATATTTTTACAACAAATTTTTATTTATATAAAAAAGATATTCTATAAGTTTTATGTGGGCTAAACTTGTTTCGTGGTAAAGAGAATTTTTTTCTTGATGAAAATTGAATTTTTTTATTTTCCCCGAAAATGGTACAATATATCATAAATGAGTAAAGGAACTTTTGGTAGAAATTTCTAAATGTGCCAATTATTTTGCAAGAAAAATGCTAAAATTCGATTTCATGAAAAAAAATTCTCCTGGCCACAAAAATTATGTAGCCCACATGAAACTCTGCCAGAATCCTTTGATTATGATTTAGAATGCAAATCCGTGATTGTACAAAATCTTTTATTAATCTGTCAAAATCTTCAATCGAAATATGGCGAGTAAAACCTGTATAGCAGAAATGCTTGTATTGATGTGGCAACATTTTTGACCGCAACATGGAGAGTAAATCCTTGGATAGCAAAAATTCTTTTATTGATGTGTAGGTATCTTTGATTATGATATAGAATGCAAATCCAGGATTGCCTGGATCGTACAAACTCTTCTATTGATGTGTAAACATCTTCTATCTCGTTACGGAGAATCAGGCCTTGTATAGCAAAAATTATTTTATTGTTGTATCAACATCTTTGATCGCGGTTTGAAGAGTCAAGCCTTGGATGGCAAAAATTCTTTTATGGATGTCTAGGTATCTTTGATTATGATATAGAATGCAAATCCGGGATTGCACGAATTCTTTTATTTTTGTGTCAACATCTTCGATCGTGGTTTGAAGGGAAAAGTCTGGATCGTACAAATTCTTTTATTGATGTGTAAACATCTTCTATCGCGTTATGGAGAGTAAAGCCTTGGATAGCAAAACATCTTTTATTGATGTGTAGGTATCTTTGATCATAATATAGAATGCAAATCCGGGATTGTAAAAATTCTTTTATTGTTGTATCAACATCTTTGATCCCGGTTTGAAGAGTAAAGCCTTGGATGGCAAAAATTATTTTATTGATGTGTAAGGTATCTTTGATTATGATATAGAATGCACATCCGGGATTGCACGAATTCTTTTAATTTTGTGTCAACATCTTCGATCGCGGTATGAAGGTAAAAGCCTGGATCGTACAAATCCTTCTGTTGATGTGTAAACATCTTCTATCGCGTTATGAAGAGTAAAGCCTTGGATAGCAAAAATTCATTTACTGATGTGTAGGTATCTTTGATCATAATATAAAATGCAAATCCGGGATTGTACAAATTCTTTAATTGTTGTGTCAACATCTTCGATCGTGGTATGAAGGAAGAAGTCTGGATTGTACAAATTCTTTCATTGATGTGTAGACTTCTTTGATTATGATATAGAATGCAAATCCTGGATTGTACAAATTCTTTTAATGATGTCTCAACATCTTTATTATTTGTTATTTGTGTTAACATCTTCGATCGCGGTGTGAAGGTAAAAGCCTGGATCGTACAAATTTTTCTATTGATGTGTAAACATCTTCTATCGCGTTATGGAGAGTAAAGC
>CAKNYM010041398.1:27110-41323 GCA_932195095.1 Andricus curvator
AAATATAAATATAAATATAAATGTAAATATAAATATAAATATAAATTAAAAAATTATAATTCTATGAAATGTATCGCATTTTCAACAAAATAGTTGAATTCTCAACCAAAGAAGATTAACTTTCTACCAAATAAGACGAATTTTCAACGAAAGATTTGTTGAGTTTTTAAGATTAAAAGTTGAATTCTTTAGAAAAAAATTATATTTTAAACCCGAAATGTTGAATTTTTAACAAATGGAAAACTTTTGAGCTATATAGACAAATTTCCCACCAAATAGTTAAATTTTTACCCAGAAAAGACGAATTTTCAACCAAATGGTGTAATTTTTAAGCCAAAAAGACGAATTTTTTAGTAGACATTTGAATTTTGAACCAATGAAAATGGATTTTCAACCAAGAACTTTTCAATCCATTAAAGAGGAATTTTTAAAACGAAAATACGAATTTTCAACAAAGTAATTAAATTTTTAACAAAATAGTTGAATTTTTAACAAAATAATTGAATTTTTTTCACAAACAAAATTTTCAACAAAATAGCTAAATTTTCAAATTTTCAAGTAGTTGAATTTTCAAATGAAATTAGGAATCTGGAAAAAATGAATTTTCAACACAATTCTTGAATCTTCAACCAATAAAATAAATTCTTAACAAAGTAGTTAAATCTCTAACCACATAGTGGTTAAAGTTGAATTTTCAAACAGAAAGATGAATTTTCAATCGAGAGATGAAATTTTTAAACAAAAAAGATTAAACTTCAACCAACAACGGTTGAATTTTCACCCACTGATTGAATTTTAAAGCTGAAAAGACGAATTTTTTATAAAACAGTTGAATTTTTAATCTAAAAGAACGAATTTTCTATCCAAAAAGACCAATGTTCAACAAAACAGTTAAATTTTCATCCAAATGGTTGTACTTTCAACAAAATAGTTAAATTTTTAACAAAATAATTACATTTCAAACAAAATAATTAAATTTTCAACAAAACAGTTGAATTTTTAAACAAAATAGTTGAATCTTCAAGCAATAAGATGAAATTTTATCAAAGTAGTTCATTCTTCAATTAGGTAGTTGAATTTAAAAACAAAAAAGATGCATTCTCAATGAAAATTAAATTGTAGAATTTTTAACTAGAAACGATCAATTTTTAACCAAAAATAGATGTTTTAAATTTTCAGTTGGCAAAATAAATTTTCAAAACAAAATAATTTAAAACAAAATAGTTCAATTTTCAACCAATGAATTATATTGTCAACAAAACAGTTAAATCTTTAACCACATAGTTTAATTTGAAAAAAATTAATCGTCAATGAAATATTTAATAGTTTAATTTTCAAATAAGAACGATCAATCATCAGTCACAAATAGAATAATTAAATATTCGGTTCGGAAAATTCATTTTCAACCAAAGAGAAAAAAAAAATTTCAACAAAATAGTTCATATTTCAACTCAACAAAATAGTTTAAGTTTGAACCAAATAGTCGAATTTTTAATTAGAAGGAATAAAATTTGAACCAAAAATATAATAGTACAGTCAAACTTGGATTTCAGTAAACTCGATTTGTGTATTCCGAGATTTGACGCCGCGCGGCGGTTTTTGATGAATGGCGCCGCGGGGGAATGTGCCGTGCTTACTCAGGCGTGGCAAAACTGGAGCGCAGCGATAAGGCGCAGTACCCTAACGCGCAAACTGAAGAAATTTTTTCTTTTTTTTTCTTTGGAGGGAGTAATTTTAGCATCTGCTAGTATCTTTTTATCTGTAGTTGATTCTGAACCAATCCATTCAGATTATTACATTTTCCAAAAAGGAACAGAAATGATCCGAAAAATCGCAGATTGGAACGAATTTTCAGTTACGTGTCTCTATTTTTAAAAATTTATTCAAGACTAAAATGAAATCTACTACCTTCTTTCCGGCTCATTGGAGACAAATGTGCAAAAAAAGAAGAAGAAAAAGGAAAGACTGAACCAAAAGCAACATGTTTCGAAGACAAGTTAGGTTTCCTGATCAGGGATTATTTAAGAATTCTAAATTGTAAATTTTTTATGTCTCACGGTCCACATAAAATTAAATAAAAACTGAGCAAAAAACATTTTTCAACTTAGAACTTATTAATTAAACACCGTCGGTCGAAGAAAAGGATTGATTTGTACTTATCAAATCATTACACAGGGATTATTAGTAGAAAAATTACCAATATGAACAGCAGAAGTCTTGTTTATAAAAATTATTATTAAATTCAAAATAAACTAAATTAAAAAATATATTTTATTTCTTTAAGAAAAAGTTTTCTATTTGGAAACATGGCGCTTGCGTCAGAAGAAACGAAAATATGATTCGACGGTATTTTTGTATTCTCAATCAACTTTGAAAGAGCCCTAATATTTTTTATTGATGTTTTTGAAACTGTTACGGATTGTTTGATGATTTTGCTGAGTATCTCTTCTGATTTTATAGTGAGTCTACTTTTGAATTCTAGAGAGGATGAGGTTTCAAAAACATTTAAGTAAAAATATTGAAGGATGTATTATTAACACAATTAATACAAATCTTCATTTATCTTATGGCCTGGTGAGAGGTCACAAAACAGACACACATGGTCATGATTTTAATTAAGAAGATGTTCAGATGTTTTATTATGAGAGAAATAAAAACAAGAGTTTATGGCGATTTTATTCATAAAGAGAGAGGATAACAAAGCTATTAATTTAAAAAAGGATCTCTCGAGATATAAGAAACTTTGGGTCTTGGGTTATCAATTAAATAAATTGACTTTTTGTTCTTGATAATAAAGTCGTATGCATGAAAATCAACCTTCACCAAAGAATGGAAAATTAGGTCAAATATCTGTTTATATTAATCTCTATGTTTTATTTTCAGGTATTATATCAATTCGCTGTTATTGGATGTTGACCAGGCAAGAAAATTAATGAAAAGATTGTAGCTTTGTTGCTATACTGGTGATTCCAAACCTTTGAAAGAATCCTTCTGTAAAGTTACCTCGTTTCGTGGTTGTATTTTCTCCCAACCGTTTTTTATGATTAGCTGATGTTATTGAATGTAGACGAGGTGAGAAAATTAATTAAAAGATTTTAGCTTTGTTGGTATACTGGTCTGTTCCAATCCTTTGAAATAAACCTTCTCTATAGTTAGTTCGTTCCATGGTTGTATTTTCTTCCAACAGTTTTTTATGAACTAATGATGCTATTGAATGTAGATTAGGTGAGAAAATTAATTATAAGATGTTAGGTTTCTTGGTAGACTGGTCTATTCCAATCCTTTGAAGAAATCCCTTTATCTAGTTACCTCCTTCCATGGTTGTAACTCCTTCCAACCGTGTTGTATGATTAGCTGATGTTATTGAATGTAGACCATAAGAAAAAATTAATTAAAAGATTTCAGCTTTGTTGGTATACTGGTCTATTCTAATTCTTTGGAAGAATGCTTTTGCATAGTGGTCTCGTTCCATAGATGTATCTTCTTCCAAATCTGTTTTATTATTGGCTGATGTTATTGAATGTAGACCAGGCGAGAAGATTAATCAAAAGATTGTAGCTTTGTTGCTGTATTGGTAACCAAACCTTTGAAAGAATCATATCGTATAGTTAGCTCGTTCCATGGTTGTATTTTCTTCCAACCGTTTTTACGTTTAGCTGATGTTATTGAATGTAGACCAGGCGAGAAAATTAATCAAAAGATTTTAGCTTTGTTGGTATACTGATCTGTTTCAATCCTTTGAAATAAACCTTCTCTATAGTTAGTTCGTTCCATGGTTGTCTCTTCTTCCAACCTTTTTTTATGATTAACTGATGTTATTGAATGTAGACTAGATGAGAAAATTAATTATAAGATGTGAGGTTTCTTGATACACTGGTCTATTCCAATCCTTTGAAAAAATCCCTCTATCTAGTTAACTCCTTCCATGGTTGTAACTCCTTCCAAACGTGTTGTATTAGCTGATGTTCTTCAATGTAAACCAGGCGAAAAAATTAATTAAGAGATTTTAGCTTTGTTGTTATACTGGTCTATTCTAATTCTTTGAAAGAATCCTTTTGTATAGTTGTCTCGTTCCATAGATGTATCTTCTTCCAACTCTGTTTTATTATTGGCTGATGTTATTGAATGTAGACCAGGCGAGAAGATTAATCAAAAGATTGTAGCTTTGTTGCTGTATTGGTAACCAAACCTTTGAAAGAATCATTTCGTATAGTTAGCTCGTTCCATGGTTGTATTTTCTTCCAACCGTTTTTTACGTTTAGCTGATGTTATTGAATGTAGACCAGACAAAAAAATTCATCAAAAGATTTTAGCTTTGTTGGTATACTGGTCTGTTTCAATCCTTTGAAATAAACCTTCTCTGTAGTTAGTTCGTTCCATGGTTGCATCTTCTTCCAACCGTTTTTTATGATTAACTGATGTTAATGAATGTAGAATAGACGAGAAAATTAATTAAAAGATGTTAGGTTTTCTGGTACACTGGTCTATTCCAATCCTTTGAAAAAATCCCTCTATCTAGTTAACCTCTTCCATGGTTGTAACTCCTTTGGAACGTGTTGTATGATTAGCTGATGTTATTGAATGTAGACCAGGCAAGAAAATTAATCAAAAGATTTGAGCTTTCTTGGTACACTGGTCTATTCCAATTCTTTAAAAGAATGCTTTTGTATAGTTGTCTCTTTCCTTAGTTGTATCTTCTTCCAAGTGTGTTTTATGATTAGCTGATGTTATTAAATGTAGATCAGGTACGAAAATTAATTTTAAATGTTAGGTTTGTTTGTATACTCGTTTATTCCCATCCTTCGGAAGAATCCTTCTGTATAGTTAGCTCGTTTCGTGGTTGTATTTTCTTCCAACCATTTTTTATGATTAGCTGATGTTATTGAATGTAGACGAGGCGAGAAAATTAATCAAAAGCTTTTAGCTTTGTTGATGTACTGGTCTGTTTTAATCCTTTGAAATAAACATTCTCTATAGTTAGTTCGTTCCATGGTTGTATCTTCTTCCAACCGTTTTTTATTATTAACTGATGTTATTGAATGTAGACTAGGTGAGAAAATTAATTATGAGATGTTAGGTTTCTTGATAGACTGGTCTATTCCAATCCTTTAAAGAAATCCCTTTATCTAGTTAGCTCCTTCCATGGTTGTATCTCCTTCCAAACGTGTTGTATGATTAGCTGATGTTATTCAATGTAAATCGGGCGAGAAAATTAATTAAAAGATTTCAGCTTTGTTGGTACACTGGTCTATTCCAATTCTTTAAAAGAATCTTTTTGTATAGTTGGCTCGTCCCATAGATGTATCTTCTTCCAACTCTGTTTCATGATTAGCTGATGTTATTAAATGTAGATCAGGCGAGAAAATTAATCAAAAGATTGTAGCTTTGTTGCTATACTGGTGATTATAAACCTTTGAGAGAATCCTTCTGTATAGTTAGCCCATTCCATGATTGTATTTTCTTCCAACCGTTTCTTATGATTAGCTGATGTTATTGAATGTAGACCAGGCGAGAAAATTAATCAAAAGATTTTAGCTTTGTTGGTATACTGGTCTGTTCCAATCCTTTGGAAGAAACCTTCTCTACAGTTAGTTCGTTCCATGGTTGTATCTTCTTCTAACCGTTTTTTATGATTAACTTATGTTATTGAATGTAGAATAGGCGAGAAAATTAATTATAAGATGTTAGATTTCTAGGTAGACTGGTCTATTCCATTCCTTTGAAAAAATCTCTCTATCTAGTTAACTCCTTCCATGGTTTTATCTCCTTCCAAACGTGTTGTATGATTAGCTGATGTTATTCAATGTAAACCAGGCGAGAAAATTAATTAAAAGATTTCAGCTTTGTTGGTACACTGGTCTATTCCAATCCTTTAAAAGAATCCTTTTGTATAGTTGTCTCGTTCCATATTTGTACCTTCTTGCAACTCTGTTCTATTATTAGCTGATTTTATTGAATATAGACTAGGTGAGAAGATTAATCAAAAGATTGTAGCTTTGTTGCTATACTGGTGATTCCAAACCTTTAAAAGAATCCTTCTGTATCCAGCCCGTTCCATGGTTGTATTTTCTTCTAACCGTTTTTTATGATTAGCTGATGTTATTGAATGTAGACCAGACGAGAAAATTCATAAAAAGATTTTAGCTTTGTTGGTACACTGGTCTGTTCCAATCCTTTGAAATAAACCTTCTCTATAGTTAGTTCGTTCCATGGTTGCATCTTCTTCCAACCATTTTTTCTGATCAACTGATGTTATTGAATGTCGACTAGATGAGAAAATTAATTATAATATGTTAGGTTTTTTGGTACACTGGTCTATTCCAATCCTTTGAAAAACTCCCTCTATCTAGTTAACTCCTTCCATGGTTGTAACTCCTTCCAACCGTATTGTATGATTAGCTGATGTTATTGAATGTAGACCAGACGAAAAAATTAATTAAAAGATTTCAGCTTTGTTGGTATACTGGTCTATTCTAATTCTTTGAAAGAATGCTTTTGTATAGTTGTCTCGTTCCATATGTGTACCTTCTTGCAACTCTGTTTTATTATTAGCTGATGTTATTGAATGTAGACCAGGCGAGAAAATTAATTAAAAGATTTGAGCTTTGTTGGTATACTGGTCTGGTCCAATCCTTTGAAAGAAACCTTCTCTATAGTTAGTTCGTTCCATGGTTGTATTTTCTTCCAACCGTTTTTTATGATTATCTAATGGTAATGAATGTAGAATAGGTGAGCAAATTAATTATAAGATGTTAGGTTTCTAGGTAGACTGGTCTATTCCAATCCTTCCATAGATGTATCTTCTTCCAATTCTGTTTTATGATTAGCTGATGTTATTAAGTGCAGACCAGGTGCGAAAATTACTTTAAAAATGTTAGGTTTGTTTATATACTTGCCTATTCTAATCCTTTAAAAAATCCCTCTGTATAGTTGGTTCGTTCCATAGTTGTACCTTGTTCCAATCGTGTTATACACTATGATTAGCTGATGTTGTTAGATGTCAACCAGGTGAGAAGATTAATTAAAAGATCTCAACTGGTCTAGAAACCAGTATAAACCAGTGTATACCAGTATGTCCAGAAAGCTTACATCTCTAATTAATTTTCTCACCTAGTCGACGTCCAATAACATTAACTAATCATAGTATACAACGCGGTTGGAATAAAACACAACTATGAAATGAGTCAACTTTACAAAGGGATTCCTTCAAAGGATTGGAATAGACCAGTATACCAACAAAGCTAACATCTTTCAATTTATGCTAATCCATTCAATATAAGGTTCTGTTATTCATATCGGTAGTTTTCCCATAAATAAAACCTGATCAGCAGGTCTAAATTGGCTTTGAAACATGTTTGTCCCCAGTATGATAAGAAACACGAAAGAATAAGAAAAGAGTAAGAGGCTCGTTTTGGTTAAGTCTTTCCCTTTTCTCCTTTTTGTTGTTGTTATATACTTGCCTCTAATGAGCCGGAAAGGAGGTAGTTGAAAATCGAATTTGGATTTGCGAGCTTTTTTGTGTTCTGATTTCGGTGCATAAAATGGTTCATAAGAAGGTAGATTTCATTACGATCTTAAAGGAAATATTTTGGCTTTTCGATACGCCCTAACGACCACCACGGCGAGGAGGTTCCTCAGAACCCCAGGCTGTACAAGTCCCGGAGGCTCCTAAACTCGAGCGACCAAGTAAATATACTCGCGACCCTCAACGAGGCCCTAAGCCACAAATTAAACTATAAATACACCCGGCGAACGGAACCGAACGAACTCTTAACGTTGAGCTCATCGCGACTCGATGTCAAGCAGGTATATTTATTCGGCAAGAAGATACGATCGTCTTAATGGAACTCTTGTATCCAACCCTTCTTTACGATCGCTTCGCGTACATTTTACACACGCCATAACGATTTCATGATCCTGCCACCAATGAGGACCATCGAACAAGCCGGATTCATCGACGACGATTAATTTTCGCCCTTGGGAAAAGATTCGATTTTGTTCTTCTTTATGGAAACTCTTCAGGATGGAATTCCGTCGGGGCAAATTAAAAGGCAATTTTTCGGTATCCATTTAGAATAGAGTTCGAGAAGATTTAAATAGGTTGAAGACATGTTTCGTGATTTGAGAGGGCTGAGTTTAAATATTTAGATTTGGAAACATCAAGGTTGAGGAGATACAAGTTTATGGATTTAGATTTGGAAGAATCAAGGTTCAAGACATCTAATTTTTAAGCTTTGAGGCAGCGTCTGAGTTTGGAGATAATATTGAATTATTTTCTTATAAACAAGTTAATAAACATATGTCAGCTTTTTGAGGTTGAGTCATGACAACTCTCAGCAAGTCACATTGGCTAATTTTCAAAACTTAAATTTTCAATTGACTATATCTGCCAAAATATTGAAAGTTTTGCAAAACCCTTTCACATCAGCACTTATCATCCCAATCACTATAGAATGATAAAAAATAACAGAAATCTATGACCCACATGTTGATTATATTTTTCAGTCGAGAGATTTTGTTACGATTTGTTACGGGAGGGGGGAGGGGGTCCTTCACTCATGTACGTAATTTTTGCAAATTCGCAAAAAGTTTCTCCTCAAGATTATCTTTTTAGTTGTAAATTTTATTATTTGGTCGAAAAATTTAACAATTTTCTTAAAAAGATATCATTTTTTTGCAAATTCAACTGTTTTGTTAAAAATTCATCATTTTGGGTTGAAAATTCAACTTTTTTCGTATAATATTAAACTTTTGTTTAAAATTCATATTTTGTTGCTGATAAGTCAACTGAAATCTTTTTAGGATGGAAAATATTTTTTCTGAAAATTTGTCTTTTTAATTTAAAAGTTCATCTTTTTTTAGTATATTGCATCTTTCTTGGACAAAAGTGCAACTGATTTGTTGAAAATTCAACTATTTCCTAGAAAATTTAATTTTTGTTTAAAATTTGTATTTTTCTGTAGAAAAGTCTATTGAAATCCTTTTGGGTGAAAATTCAACTCTTTTTTTGAAAATTTGACTTTTTGATTTGAAAAATCACCTGTTTTTGTAGAATTTTCATTTTCCTTGGACAATGCAACTGTTTGGTTGAAAATTTAAGAATCTTGTTGAAAAGTCATACTTTTTGGTTAAAAATTCGACTATTTGGTAGAAAATTAACTTATAGTTTACAATTCTTATTTTGGTGTTGGAAAGTGAACTGGAATCCTCTTTGGATGAAAATTTAACTATTTAAAAAATTTTTTTTTAATTCATCGGTTGTAAATCCAACTCTTTTTCGAAAATTTGTTTTTATGATTTCAAAATTCACCTGCTTTAGCAGAAATTACATCTTTCTTGGATGAAAATGCAACTGTTTGGTTTAAAATTCAACAATTTTGTTGAAAAGTCATACTTTTTGGTTTAAAATTCTGCTGTTTTGTTGAAAATTTAACTATTTTGTAGAAAATTTACTTTTTGGTTAAATTTCTTATGTTGCTGTTGAAAAGAGAAATAAAATGTTTTCTGGATGAAAATTGAAATATTTTTTTAATTTTTTTTTTTTTAATTAAAAATTCATCTGTTTTAAGAGAAATTTCATCTTTCTTGGATAAGAATGCAACTGTTTGATGAAAATAAAACTATTTTGTTAAAAAGTCATACTTTTCGTTGAAAATTCTACTATTTTGTTGAAAATTTAACTATTTCGCAGATAATTTACTTATTGTTTAAAATTCATATTTCGGTGTTAAAAAATGAACTGAAAGCTTTTCTGGATGAAGGTTCAACAGAAAATAATTTGTGAAAAAAAGGTTTTTATTAAAAATTCATCTGTTCGAATTCAACTATTTGATAAATTATTCAACTATTTCGTTAAAAATTCATCTCTTTTGGTTGAAAAAATTCGTCTTTTTGGACGAAAATTCAATTTTGTTCGTATAAACTTATGTTTTGTTAAAAAAAATCACATTTTGATCTTGAAAAGTCAACTGGAATCTTTTCTGAATGAAAATTCAACTATTAAACAAATTTTTTCAAAATAAAAATTCACCTGTTTTAAGAGAAATTTCATCTTTCTTGGATAAAAATGTAACTGTTTGGTTTAAAATTCAACAATTTTATTGAAAAGTCATAATTTTTGGTCTAAAATTCTGCTGTTTTGTTGAAAATTTAACTATTTTATGGAAAATTTACTTTTTGGTTAAATTTAATATTTTGGTTTTGAAAAGAGAACTAAAATGTTTTCTGCATGAAAATTGAACTATTTTTTAAAAAAAATTTTGTAATTCATCTGTTTTAAGAGAAATTTCATCTTTCTTGGATAAGAATGCAACTGTTTGATGAAAATAAAACTATTTTTTTTTAAAGTCTTACTTTTGGTTGAAAATTCTACTATTTTGTTGAAAATTTAACTATTTCGTAGAAAATTTACTTATTGTTTAAAATTCATATTTCGGTGTTAAAAAATGAACTGAAAGCTTTTCTGGATGAAGGTTCTACTTTTTAAACAAATTTGTCCTTTTTTTATTAAAAATTCATCTGTTTTAGTACAAATTTCACCTTTCTTGGATAAAAATTCAACTATTTGATAGAGAATACAACTATTTCGTTAAAAAGTCATCCCTTTTGGATGAAAAAATTCATCTTTTTGGATGAAAAATTCAATTTTGTTCGTATAAACTTATTTTTTGTTCAAAAAAAATCATATTTTGATCTTGAAAATTCAACTGGAATCTTTTCTGGATGAAAATTGAACTATTACAAATTTTTTTTCAATAAAAATTCACTTGTTTTAAGAGAAATTTCATCTTTTTTGTTAAAAAGTCATCCTTTTTGGGTAAAAATTCGTCTTTTTGGGTTGAAAATTCAATTTTTTTTGTATAAACTTACTTCTTGGTTAAAAATTCATATTTGGATCGTGAAAAGTCAACTAAAATCTTTGATAACAGAAAATTCAATTTTTTTTTAATTTATCTTTTTGATTTATAAATTCATCAGCTTTGGTAGAAATTTCTTTTTTTTTTAATGAAAATGCAACTTTTTGGTTAAAAATTATTCTTCGTTGCTTGAGTATTCAACTATTTTATTTGAAAGATTTTGTTGAGTCACTTTGTTAAGAAATTATTTTTTTAAGAGTTATATTTTTAGTTGAAAATTCATCTCTTTGGTTGAAAGTTTAACTATTTTGTTAAAAATTAAACTTTTTGAATTGAAAATTCAGCTAATTGGGTAAAAGTTAAACTATATTGTTAAATTTTTTTAGCTGATTGAAGGCTCATGTCTTTGGTTAAAAATCTAACTCTTCAGTGGAAAAGTCTTTTTTTTTTGTTTGAAATTAATTTTTTAACTGAAAATGTAACTTTTCAATTTTTTTAAGATTGATCTTTCGTAGTTGAAAATCCTCCTTTTTTGGTAAAAAAAAAAAATTAATTTTCTTGGTTTAAAATTTCATTTTTGTTTTGTAAAAATGCATCAGTTTTGTAGAAAAATAATTTTTTGCTGAAGTCATATTTTTTGTTTGTTAACTCAATTTTTGTAGAGAAAATTCGTCGTTTGGCTTGAAGATTCAACAATTTCAGTAAAATTTTCTTTCTTCAGTGAAAAATTTTTATTTGTTGAATATTCGTCATTTTGGATGTAAAAAACTTTTTTTTAATAAATTTAATGTTTTTTTATTGAAATATAAACTATGATTTTGTTGGGAATTGATATGTTCAGGTTGAAAATTCTACTATTATGTTAAAAATTGAATTATTTCATTGAAAATTCAAGTACTTTGTTAAAAAGCCATCTTTTATAGCAGAAAAGACATTTTTTTGTCTAAAATAAATCAATAAATTTGAATTCTATGTTAAAAGTATTTCAAGATTAAAATACTGGTATCTCTGCCGTGATTTGGAAAAACACCGTTAACTGCAAAAAATCGAAAAATGAGTTTTTTATATCGTTGGAATCGTGAAAAAAAGGTACACCTGATTATTGAAATAATTTTTTTGAATTGTTAATAACTTTAAAAATAATTATTGCATAATTATTGGAAAACACCGCAACTGCAAAGATTGGCGAGTTGTGATTTGAGAGAGAGAGCCGTAACTGACCGTTAACTGCAGACGTAAATCAGGGACGACTAAATACGTGACGTCAAAATTCGAGAAAACGCCGTAACGGGCAGTTACGGACTTTACCAAAATTATTGGACGGTGATTTCGAGCCTTCGTGATTTCGGAGATGTCAGTAAGTGCTTACGGCGTTCTCCAGAATCATTGAACCCCGAGAAAAAAGGTTTGTGATTCGAGAAACGCCGTAACTGCACTCATTATTAGTTATTATATTCTTTTGCCGTGAACGGCGTTCTCTCAAATCACGGCAGGCCTATTTCTGAGGTCCGTAATTCGAAGAGAGCCGTAACTGCCCGTTACGGCGTTTTCTCGAATTTCAGCATCCCAATCAACACCGTTAACTGCATTTTAGATAATTAATCAACATTTTTTAACAATTTTTCTTGCAAAAAAGGAAAAGATCGTATGCAAATTAGTCAAGAACAACAAAAAAAATTCAGAAAATGAATAAGAATCCGCGATACACGCGAATAAAGATTCGAACAGTTTTCGTCGATTTTCTCGGCTTCGTTCATTTTGCAGTTAACGGTGTTTTTCCAAATCACGGCAGATCTGAATATCAATCATCGAGGAAAATAAGAAGTTAGAAAAGGAAAAATGAGGGAATTTTGAAAATGAAGTTCTCGGACCCCCTGCCCAATTCTACTAGCAATAACTAGTAAAACATTTTTGGAAACTAAAAAATACGTACAGAAAGAGTGTGTGTGGGGGGAGGGGGGGTAGAAATATTTTTTTACAGTTTGTTACAGGAGGGAGGGGGGTCTCAGAGAGGGCCTATAATCCGTTACGTAATTCAATCAACGGATTGAATCAACCTATTCAAACCCTCATTGAAATGAAAGACTGCAAGTCGATCGTCTAGATTCTACAAGAAGCCATAACCTTTAACGGAACCATATGATACAAATCCACATAAATATAAATTAGCCATTTTATCATTTTATGCACTTAGTACATGTCGTTACGAAATTACAACAATAAGCTCGATCTGGCATCTCTGCCAGATATTTTTATTGTTATTGCAATACGAAAGAGCTTAATGGCAGAGTGGGTCTAGGGTTAGGACTCTGGAGTCCTACATGGTCCGTTTCTTAGCAGTATCCTGACGGAAGGAAGTCGGGGAGAGAAGATATAACAGGAAGAGGAAGAGGGACAGAGGGAAATCGAAGTAGGAGAACTAACTACTTGCTAAGTCCTCGAGGTTCTCCACCCCCTCTTGGGGGTGGAGGTTACGATCTTGTTGATTGCTGTAGTTCGACTACAGCATCAGGAGTTAAAGCAAGAGCGACGCAATTAAGCGAAATGAAAATCAGATGCTCACCAAAACTCTCCAGATTCCACTCTTCGCGCCTTATTACTCATCTCGCATAAAAAAGAACTTCCTCAATTATCAAGAGATACTTACAAAACCTTATTTCCGAAACTTCTCATTCACTTTAATCTCGATTCTAGCTTATGAAAGTAATTCATTCAATGATAAAATATGTTTCAATATTTAAAAGTAAGTTTTTTTTTTAAATAAAGTTTCGGTTAGACTAGTTTAATATGATAGAAATCTTTTTGGAGGCCTAATACCAGTATTTCTAATGTTAGATTCAACCGAGGTCTCTGTTATAGGATCGTTGATAAGTAGATAATCTACTATATCAAAATTAATTTTTATTATGCGAAATTAAATTAAAACGCAGAAATTAATTTCTAAAAAATTCACTGCGAACTGGATTTGAACCAGCAACCAACTCATTACATTCACTGGTGAACTGCGATAGCTCAATTGGTAGAGCACCTCACATGTAATGAGTTGGTTGCTGGTTCAAATTCAGTTCGCAATGCATTTTTTAGAACTTAATTTCTCGCGTTTTAATTTAATTTCGCATAAAAAAAATTACTTTTGATATAGTAGATTATCTGCTTATCAACGATTCTATAACAGAGACCTCTGTTGAATCTAACAGAAAAAATACTCGTATTAGGTCTCCAAAAAGATTTCTATCATATTAAACCAGTCTAACAGAGAATTTGTTTAAAAAAACTTAGTTTCAAATATTGAATTAATAACTGGTCTTAGAATAATAACATCTCTAAAATAATAATTTCGATCGAAATTAAGGAAAT
>CAKNYM010041401.1:6281-16395 GCA_932195095.1 Andricus curvator
ATGGTTTGCCGTAGTAAAAGTAACACTGGGCCCAGTGATGCGCCTTTTCTGGGCCAGACTCCGGCTTTTCCTTTTAAAACATGTTTTGCCAGAGTAAAGACGAAGTTTGGAACAGTAATGCGCCGCGTCTGGGCCGATCTCTGGCTTTTCCTCAAAAAGCATACTTTGCCGTGATAAAAGTGACACTTGGTCCAGTAATGTGTCATCACTGGGCCAAGCATCGGCGGTAGATCGACAAATTTGAATAGCCAATATAGGCAGCCAGTACGGGCACAACACTGGGCCGATTAGAATGCCGATATTGACCCAATAACATTAGCCGATCTTTGGCTGCCGAAATTGGACCAAGTCTGGGCCGTGTTTTCAGTTCCGGCAATTCGCACTTGGGTTGTAAAAAGAAAGATTACTAGAACAAGTAGCTTCAATAACAATTTGAAATCGTACAGTTGAACATGTAAACTGTATTAATAACTAATTTCCATAGCAAGCAAATAATTGTGAGTTTGACTTTTGCAAGTGAGTTCGATCTCCTTTTTCACATTGTAATAAGCACTGCGCGAGATTGTTAGCCTTACTATTTAAAATTGTAAGTAAGTTCAGTGGCACAACTAGAAACGTGTGAGCCCCCTCCGCAAAATTTTTTGGGCGGTATGCGGTTTTTCAGCGTGGTATGGCCAACGGCCATACCACGCTGAAAAACCCAGTTCTCGTCAGATCACTGAAGTTAAGCAGCGTTGGACGCGGTTAATACTTGGATGGGTGACCATTCAAGAATACTGACATGAGTGCTGTTGGCACATCGTGGGTGTGGTGAGCCCACACTTGTAGTTATTTATAACTACAAGAAAAACCTAGAAACACTACCCGAATCGGGTAGTGTCACGCCTACCCTGAAAGGGAAATGGTTTAATGGTATATATATATATATATTTTATAATGTTTTCTCTTTTATCATAATATTAGTTGAGATAATCATTATAAATGAACATAGTGAATAACTCTACTTTATACTTCAATATTGTTTTTTTGTTTTGTACAAAATTGTCAGAATTTAAAAATATTCTGAAGAATTATATATATAAAAAAAATACTTTTTTTTACATTATTTCTACTATGGAATTTTCTGCTCATGATATTTTTAATTTCGTATAACACTAAAAATGATTAGGATCGTACTTGGTTAAGCCACCTAGGTTCAAATATTATGTTATTTTGAAGATTTTTTTAAAGTAGAATAATGCATTGTTTTCGAATATCATTTTTTGAAACAATAATTAAAAAATAATTTGTAATAAAATTTTAGTTCAAATTAATTTCCAATTTTAACGTAGTAATAATTTTTTCAACCTTTTCACATTGATATTTGTAGAAATAACTACAATATTATGAAAGAAAAAAAAATATTTTCTAATTTTTTTCAGATTTTCAACAATAATAAAATCTACCATACTACTTTGATATTGCGATCTTTAATATTAATTTTTTGGAACCGACTATATATTTTTTCAAACAGCGTTTATTCCAATTCAGCATCCCCATATCTCATGAGAAAAAGTTTATTTTTGCAAAAAATTTAAATTTGAATCACTATTCAACGTTTGTCTAATCTTAAAATAGTGACTTCGATTTTGCATTTGATATATTATTACGATGTTTAAACTATTTTTTATTTATACATCAGTTATGTAAGTTATGTAAGCTACAAATAAGTGTATTTAGAGGGTATTAAAACATAAAGCATAGGCACCGACGTCTGACGTTTGAAGAAGTAGATTTCGTCGCCTGACACGGTGAGCTTCAACCTAAAAATCCTTGCACTCGCCCGTTTTCTACAGAATGTAACAGGTATACCTAGATAGAACAACAGAACATAATTTTACAAAATTATTTAAAAATAATTTTTGACTCACTTTTTAAAGACTAATAATACCCTTAAGTTAGAATTTACAAATTCGAAAAAAAATTAATATTACAAAATGGAGGTTTTTGAAAACAGGAAGCCGAGGGATGATTTTAATTTTTTCTTGAAATACATGCACATCAGTAGTAAGGTTAGCACTATGGAGAGACAGACTATAACCCCCCTCTTACCCCCCTCTGGCGCCAACCCCTGGTCTATCCCCACTCATTCATTCAGACGATGACGTCATTGTATTGTGTAGGATGACTTCATCATCTGAATGATAGAGTGGGGATAGACCAGGGGTTGGCGCCAGAGGGGGGTAAGAGGAGGGGGTGTCAACTACTCTCTCCCCCTCTGGCGCCAACCCCTGGTCTATCCCCACTCTGTCATTCAGACGATAACGTCATTATGAAGTCATCGGATCTCAAGGTCGTATGCATGGTAATGACCTTTAGGATGACTTCATCATCTGAATGATAGAGTGGGGATAGAGTAGACGTTCTCGTCAGAGGGTGAAAAGGAGGGGGGTGTCAACTGATCTCTCAATAGTACTAACCAAACTACTACTACTATTACTCATCCGTACTGAATTCCATATTATCTGTAGAATAACTACTACTCATCCAAACTAAATTCCATATAATCAGCCAGAATTTCATGTCCCGATTGTCGCAAACTGAGCAAAAAATTTTTGTATGCATCTGGTCCGCGAGTTTTTAAGGTTAGTATTATATCTCTTACTGTAGCAAGATGAGTTAACGATTTCTGAAAAAATAAAATTAATCGTTTACGTGAAGCAGCAATCAGAGCTAAAAAAAATGTCTACTTACTAGCCAGAATGATGTATTTATGTCATCTCTATCATAAATTCCATAATGAACCAGAAAAGGCCAAAGTGCAAGCATATTGACACGTAATTCTAATGTGTGGACAAAACTGTCGATTTTTCTACGATGTGAATACTCCATAGCTGCTACTTCAACTGTTGTTTTAAAATCATATGGAACATCTATATATAACTATTACCACCTCTACCTATAACTTAAACTAAGAAGGAAGGGGTAATAAAGGAAATAAACTGAATTTTTATTTTTTGTTCGATATTTATTACCCCCCTTGATCGTATAGATATATATATATATTTTTATTTTATTTTTTTTTTTAACAATCAAGGAGGTGAAAAAGCAATTCAAGAATACATTTTTTTCTGTTATAAATAAGACAGTTTTGAGCAACATCCTTGAATATGAACATTCGACATACCATTACCAGAAAAACATTTGGAATATTTCTTTCGTGATTTCACACCCATAAACGAGTCGTAATATTCACGCACTAATTGATCGTTTCTGGTGAAATCTGAGGTAAAGAGAGCACAAAACTGTTGCATACTAAGACCACTAGACAAGCAATGTAAAAAGAGCACACAAAACTGACCACAAACAGTAGAGAAATTGCTTTGTAACTGTTTTGTATTCCACTTGAACTGCCCACAGTTACTTCGTAATCTATTGATGTGCTGCGGGATGATCGGTGGTAATCCGTAGCTGTCAAAGTAATACCCTCTTCCATCGCTGTTGACATACATTGCGATCCAATGGGCTCCGGATTTGGTGTGGCCATCAGTGTTAACAATTAAGGCAGCTGGTTTTGTCCAAATCTTTGGTATCCTGTCTGCTGGGAATACTCCGATCGTATGAGAAGTTATCTGCTGCAGTGCTCGCAGCAGTTCCACAGTGTTCATAATCTGACGTCAAAAGTTTGGAAAACAACACCTTTTTTACACCAGTTTCGTCTTCTTCTTTTTCTTCCTCTTCTTCTTCTACACTTTCACTTTGTTTCCTCTTTTTCTTTAGGTTGGTTTCAGCTACACTATTTTCAGAATCAGTCGATTTTTCGTCTTCTTCTTCCTCCCAGGTATTAATATCTGCAATTTTTATCCATTTTTTCAATCGTTGTGCATTATTCACACTACATTGCAAACTCCCAGATCTTATTCCATGATAGGTACAACGTGTAGATGACGAAGGTAACCGAGGGAATGAAGGACAATTCTTGTTGTCTTCTAAATTTATAATTTCTCGAGCAGTGATAGTCTGGAGAAAAAGTGCCTTTTCTCGCCCTCTGGTGTATATACAATCAGCATTTCGAGCAATCTCGCGAAGACTGGCATATAACTGACGAGGTTGTGATTCACCATCCAACCACTCAATTCCGTGATGATGTCGAGTAACCCAATTATTTTGGGAGCGTATAGCTGTCGGAAGATCGTTGAAAGAGCAGGGTGGTGCAATAATCCAGTGTCCAAAATAATTTTCGTCAACTCCTATGATGGCAACTTCTTTTGCTATAAAATGACTATTTGCGTCTTTGAATCCCTGGATGTCGATGACAAAGTCCATAATGATGCGAACGTTTTGAAGCCAAAGTCAAGACTGCATATGAGGAACTCACAGACCGATAAAATATATAGACAAAAAAGTGCAACGTTTGTATAAAATTTGATGCACGTGTTTATGCTCCAAAGTCCACAATAACTTGTCTAGACGCGTCAATTTCAAGAATGTTGTCATATTCTGCATAGACGATACAATTAACTGTAGACAATAACTCTTGTGCAAATCTGACCTCGATACGTATGCTACCATGTTTTACTAAATTCCAATGTGCATTCTCATTTGCTGACAAATCGGGTGTTAAATCGAAAGCAAACAAGCAAAATCCTTTTGCATAATCAGCACGAGATAAACCACTTCCTTCGTTGAGAAAATGTATTCCTGTTCCAGAGAAAAGCGTATGGTATGCATCCACAAAAAGGTTTTTCGAAGTAAAATCAGGTTGTAAAGCTTTAGATGGAACTTGTATGCCATCTACGTAGAGGGATAGATAATTGATTTTGTAATTCTTAAAGTTGAAGGGGTTAACTGAGAAATCTCCGTTGAAAGCTTTATTATCAACAAATCCAATGATCATACGCTTTGGTATTTGTCCCAGTATGATATTATCTATAGTGTGTCCAAGAATACCGGATTGCATGGTGACGGCCTTTACTTCTACACGTGTAAGAGGATACTTTGCTGTGGTATTTGTAAGCGCTCTTGCATGAGCCAATAATACACCAGGGCTAATTTTTGCTCTACGTACTAGTAGACTGGCTTCCAAAATATGAAGACGATGTGAATCGGATTCTCCCAAGAGACAGAAAGAATCTCTTGAGCGTACAAGACGAACTCTGACCTCGACACCGTTTAACAGATATTTCTCTTGATTGAAAACATCACAGTGTAAATGTCCGAGTAAATCTACTTCTTTTGCACCTTTAACAAATGCATAGTGGTTTTTGTAACCTATATTGGTATCGTCAAGAGCGTCAAGTTTACCCGGTGTATCATCGTACCATAGGGCTGTAGTAAGATGAGAACTTTTTGTTTCTTTGTTGTAATTGAGTAATGTTTCCATGTATGCTCTGTATGCGTAAGCATTATTTGGTGGCGATACTAGTTTCTGATTAAAGTATATATCCACTTGATTGAACATGGAATGAAGAAAATTGTTCACGGTACTCGGAGTGGTATCAGCTGCGCCTGCCGCAGGACTTGTCGTATTGATAATTTTTGCACGAATATTCAGCATAGTATGTGCCAAGTCTAGATATTCGTCGCCATGCCCGGGTACTACAAATTCGATAGGTGCATTATCTGTGAGAGATGATATAGGTTTATAATGAACCCATTGTGCCTGTTCAATAGTTGTTTGTGTAGGTGGTAATGTGAACAATTCCAATTCTGATTTCATACACTCACAAGAGTGTGTATGTAAGAACGCCATTGAAACTTTACGTTATAATTCTTTTAATTAAAAATGTCAGATATACTCCTTAATTTCTTTTTGTTATTTTTACTCTTTGTGCTTCGTTTTGTTTTTCGAACAATTTTCTTCTTCTTTTTCGAAATGGTTCTAGATTTACTATTTATTTTTCGAGCGCTGACAGGTCGCTTGTGTTTCGCCATACGGTTGACGAACAACTGAGCCAAATGCTTGCGCTTAACTGCATTATACCCCGAACCCTCCATTAATTTATCAAGTTTACCTTCTGCCTTTCTTTTTAAATTTTTTCCAGCCTCTCTTGCACGTGTTTGGAAGGCTTCTGATAGAGAAGCGTTACGTTCAGTGACATCACCCGCCATATTTACACTTGCACGAAGTGCTTCTTTTCCAACAGCTTTAACACCTCTTGATAACAGTGGTAAAACACGTCGAAAAAGTCCTCCGAGAAAACTTCCAATACCGTGACCCCTTTGATATGGTGACCCAATATACACATGCTCTATTTGTGAGCGTCGACCGACACTACCACCACCGACTTGATAATTAAAGTGATCTTCGTAATATGTCATTTTTTGGTTTGTTGATGTTTCTATTTTAATTTTAATCGAGACACTTGAAATGTAACGTCACTGTCAGCGTTCCACACTCAAATGGTATTGGATTACCCAAATGATCTCTTATATCTATCTCTATAGTCTGAAAATTTGTATGCAAGAGAGGTATATATTTCGCTGGAGAAAAGCTACATGTTTTTACCGAACCGTAGAAATAAGTCCCTGTTTGCATTGGAACGATTTGTAAAAGAGGTGTTTGGACGTCACCCGTAATATATGGCTCACATATATCAGTGTAAACGAAAATAATATTTGGTAGATCAGCACTGAGAGAAGCTGGTGTTTTACCTGTTATCTGAAAATCTTTTTTCGCTTTTATCGTCTCTTTGTTTGGAATACCAAGTATTCGACTAATGTTAATAGGTATTTCATAGTAATGTTCAACATCACTACAATCTTTACAGATGCGTGAAACTCTTACACGACCACCTGGTAATAAAATAAATTCTAAGTGATTTTTCATTACATTGGTATTATTTATGTGAGACAATAGTTCGTTTATACTGGTATACACACCTGAAAAAATCGAATCTGTTTCGGAATGCAAATTTTCACCTCCACGAAGTATTTTATTTGTCTTTGACTTCACTGATACAGTGCTTTCAGATTCTCGTGAAGAAACATGTAAAAGTGTTTGCGGTATTTGAATTTCGGTCAGAGCTACAACCCATCTACCGATTAAACGAATAGGTTGTGGTAACTGTGTAACAAAATGAGTTGTTGTGTTATCAGGAAAATAACTCATACTACTATTACTAGGAAGTACCGTGTAAAAATGATCCCGCATAATTTGTAAACAATTCTTTAACTCAATTTTTCAATTCAGAAGCTAGTATCCAAGAATTAAAATTTTCTGGGTAGCCTACCCAACTGACGTAAAATTCTTTTTTTCTACCTCGTCCACGTGTACTGATTATTTCGTCTACATTAAAAGTATCTGTTGTCAGGTTTTTTTGTACACGGCTTAATTCTTCCTGGTAAAAAATTCCATCTATTTCTTCACGATTTAAGTCACATAGAATGTAAATTGGTGGCTGTTTTCTTTGATCAATTCGGATTATCTCAAATATTTCTTCCGTCCAACCACTTGTATATCCCTTTTGGAAGACGCCTTTCGCTCGACTGATGCGTACGTAATCTCCGACCTCATATTTAGGCTTTCGAGAGATTGCCTTGAAACGGCTAGAAATATTTTCGCGCGCTTGTTGAGCATTTTCAATTGTAACACTCGATGGAGACATTTTTATACTAGAATGTCGCGCTCTGTTGTAGCTAGATACCAATTTTTGTAAAACATCAATGTATCGTTTTGTTTGCATATGAGTGAAATATCGCCACATACGTTCTTTCAAAGTACGATTAAATCGTTCAACGATAGCAGCCTTGACGTTTGGATTACGCACAGTGCGAAATTTGATGTCATGTTTTTCCATACATTTTTGAAAATGAACTCCAATAAATTCTTTTCCCTTATCTGTTTGTAAAGAGACAGGTGTGCGATCGTTGCTTCTGGAGAGAATTTTTTGAAATGCAGAAACAACTTCTGCACTTGATTTATCTTTCAGGGGTTCGACCCATGCAAATTTACTTAAAATATCAATCACAACTAATAAGTAAGTGTAATTCTCATTGTATGACTTGAGAGATCGCAGATCGACAAGATCAGCCTCCCAGACATCGTCAATGTTGTATACCGTGTAATGACGTCTTGGATATTTTTGCTTTATCGGTCTGTGTTTGGTATATGCGTCTTGTCCCTCGAGCCAATGAAGAACTTTTTTTCGAGAAGTTGAAGTTGAAGTTGAAGTTTGAACAAGTTTTTCAGCTCCAGAATACGATGCTGCATGGGTCGGATCATAGTAAAAACAAGCCAATGTCTTCATGTCAAAGAAAATCGTTTCCACAAAGTGGAATCAGCAGGAGAGGAGGAGGAGGCGTTTTGATATTTACTTTTATTCTCAGATGAGGATGAGGAAGAACTTTTTCTTCCTACTTGTGGTGATTCTTCCAAATGCTCTTCTTCTTCATCAACTGTGCTAGATTCTTCACCTGTATTTCCGTAATCGCTGCTACTACTCGATAAATAAACTACAGGCACTTGTGAATGTCTGCGCACAGGGGTGTTGTTTTGGCGTCCTTCCACCCATAAATCTGGATTTGGTACAAATTCACGCGGAGTATTCACCTTGTGAAGAAAGCGTGCAAAGTAACGACGACCTGATGCAGGAGTCTGTTTTCTACGACGCATAGCGTCATTTACAAGGTCAATAATATTGGCATCGGGAATACGATGATCGTCAATTGAAATGAGTCCTCGTTGGTCCCAATTAACCCGATTGGTTGGTAGAGCTGTCAAATGTCGTAGTAAAAGATTGGCTGTACGTTGGTAGCGTATAGGTACACTGTCCGTAATGATTGGAATGAGGCTATTACGCCTTCTTTTACTCTCCTCCTCAGCCTGTTTCTTTACTGTATCTTCTACTTCATTTTGAGGTTCACAAATCACCTCATTAAAAGTACGTAAGTAGCGTTGTAATACCTGCTCATATAATTTCCATTTTTCGCGATCATCCTGTGGTGTGGACGAGTTTAAAATGTGATTCATTTCTGCATCAAGTCTACTCAATGTTGTTCCTGGTGTTTGAACACTCGGAAGTGGGGTTTTTAATTGTTCTATATTTTCGTGTGGCACCAGCACCATTTTTCGAGCATGCTCCATTGTTGTTAACGTTTTAAATAACTCGTTCAATGAGACAAGAAAGCACAGTACTTAGTACTGGTGCAAGTAAAAGTGGTAAAAATCCACCTTTTTGGACTATTATGCTCTTTTTATTTTTCCAAGTTCCTGAAGGACTACCGATTTTTCTGATAATATTTGCGTATTTTTTTAGACGTGTTTTTTGTTGAGAATTAAGTGGTACGTTTCCATTTAACGTATTGAAAGCGCATTCACAAATACATTGAACGAGTTTTCTATCGGCAGCACAAAGAAGAGTCTTACGCTGCTGATCATTGAGATGACAGAGAGCGTGTAATACAACGGCCTGTTTCCTGCCAACCGAACCTCGTGCTTTCAGCGTCATTACAAACGAAAGACTGGTACTTGATCACCTCTTTTTGTTTCTTTTATAGGTACGTAGACAAATGGATGAGGATCACTTGGAAAAATACACGTTCGGAAGCGACAATTTTCGGGTGTCGATTGCTTGAGGTCAAGTAATAGGTACCCATGAGGTCGAGAGGTGGCGTCATGGTAAACTTCTTGTAAAAATCGTGGATTTTCAGGGCAGACTTGACGTGCTAAATGCTGTATTTGCGCACGATCTCGTGGATTTTTAAAAATCACAATGTAATTGGCATTTAAAGATATATCTCGTTGACCATGACCTTGATGGAATAGATTTTGTGTAATATAAATAACACTTATGTTCTTATGATGACTACCTTTTGTGAAAAGATCAACTACGGCTTTATTGGAGGACTCACGCATCAGATCATCAATTATAATAAGCTTTGGTTGAGTATCGTTTACATAATCGGCTGATTGTGGCAAACCTTCATGAAATTCTACCATTTTACCGTACTCGGTATAACTTGGCTGCCACTCAGAGTAATAGAAGAGAATCCTACCAAATTTAATATCACTCATGGCCGACATAAAACGAAAAAATTGATGAGTGAAAAATGTTTTTCCACAGCCAGTAGGTCCTGCTACTATAGCTGTCCACGGATGTTTCCATCGTGTATCCATTTTACGGAATGTACACGC
>CAKNYM010041402.1:0-12355 GCA_932195095.1 Andricus curvator
CTTTGCTCACATGTATATTAAATTTCGATCAGATTTTTTTAACAGTGATGCTATCACGCACACAAAACAAATCCGAATGAAAAATCGACTTTATCTGGCGAAAGCACACAGAATACACACAGAAAAAAAAGTCTTAAAGTTGGGTTGGTCTTGTTTTGAGTTTTGCCTTGAATTAAGCCCAAAACTAAATGAAAGCATGAATATCGTTTTAAAAGAAGTCCTTATCGGCTTAGAACTAAAATTAATTCATTGATATGGCTTATTTGCAAATATTCATCTTGAAACAAGGCCCACTAGACTTATGAAGATAGCAAGATCTTCGCAGGTAAAAAGAAGACGATATTGAAGCTAACGTTTAGCCCTCTAGAATCGAGATTCAAGAATCTAACATCTTCTCGCAGTTGTGTCATGACTTAACACGAACAGGAAAATAGACGCCACGCCAAGCATGCGAAACCCGTGTGGAAAAATTTCGTGGCGCTGTACTGTTTCTGTCCAGTCCGCCTTGAGTCGACATTGGCGCGCCACAGGCTGACTGTCCAGTGGCTAGACTGGGATGTAACGCTCGGATCGACTAGTTTCTAGACAGATCGGCTATTTTGATAAAAAATAATTAATAATTAAATAATATAATTATTTTTTATGCCATAAAAGTCCAATATATAGATTTTGCAGTTACTTAAAAGTATAAAAAAAGTTTTTGTACACAAAAAAATGAAGAAATGAGTTTCTGCAAATCTCTTGTACATACGCCAGGTGTCGAACTTCTGATGTAACTTCCTATTCTATTGTTGTAACTTTGTCCCGTCGCCTTAACACCTCGGCCATCTAAAAGTTAAATTTTTTTTCTTTTTTGTCGGACATGAATTTCAATTCATTACATCCGATTTTTTATTTCAATAAAACATGAACAATTTTTAAACATTAAAAGTGCTTGATTTGTGAATAAATCATTGAAAAAAATAAAGTTTGTATGATGTTACTTGCGATTAGGCTACGAAATAATTATTGTTTATTATTTCAAATAATTAATACGTTAGGCTTAATTATCATTTACGGAATCAATAAATAATTGAAATAAATTAAATAAATCTTTTATAATAATATTTGATTTTCTGGAATATCATAAATATTATACATAGCATTATACATATTATAATTATTTTAAATTCAATATGAATTCATTATAACTTCACTATATAACTCAATTGAAACAAAATGTTTTTAAACATTCTTCAAAAAATCGTTCTTGAAACTGCAGTTCTTGTATTAAGATTTCTATCACCTTCAACAATTATTGTTTACTATCTTAAATATGTGATAGTCTACAATTAATTATTGCTTGAGCATTTGTACAATTGTGTATTGTAATTTCCTAAATCTTTTATTCAAAAATGATTATTTTCTAAATTCACCTCTGTAATTTTTGTTTAAGTCCAAACCGTGATTCTATCTAGAAACTAGCTAAAATCTGGATAATCTTTATATATTCAAATTCGTAACGAACTCCTAGATAGCGCCAAAAATGGGACTAGACAGCAGAAAGGTTTGAATCAAACACGTACTAAAACTAGAAAGCGCCAGTGTAGTGCCAGGCTAGTATTGCGTGAATAGACAGACTTGAGAAAAACTGTCCTGGCTTTAGCATGATTCAAGACTGCCACGAAATTTTTCCACATGGGAATGCGCCAATTTTAAGTTTCTATTTAGTGAAATTATATCTTGTTTAACCTGCTCTATTTATTGATCATAATTTGACATATTCTTAACCATATTTGAGGTTAGTACATCTCATACTTTTGCTATTGTTATTCATCGCACAGTCTTAGTCGGGGTTCTCGTCGCGACAACTAACCTATACAAATATCCACACTATGCTTGGATCGCAAGTAGGTTGTTTCACTGCAAATGAAACAAAAGTTTCGTATGTTTTTAGTATGAAATGTTAATTTTGTTATAGTCTCATATTAATAAAAAAAATGTATTCATTATTGCTTTAGACCTCCTATATTTTAGTCTGCTATAACACTTTCTTCAAGCCTACATTCTGGCTTACGGCTAGTTTTAGTCAGTAAAGCAGTTACATTCAAGCCCACATTCCGGATTGCGACTACTTTTTAGCCCATGCAGCATCTCAACTTTAGTTCCCCAATCGTTTTCTTTTAAAGCCTTTATCCTATTCTAGTTTTTAGCCGATGCTGTCTTCTTTTTGTTACACCTTAAAAGAAGCCCACATTGGGTATTGTATTAAAACTTTTTTTTTGTGTGCAGAAACCAACGGACTTAATCGATTGATCTTTTCAAAATATTCACACACCTATAGCTGCTTCACAATAATTGAAGAAAATGGAATTCCGTTTGCACGAAAAATGTATACCCCGCTCACGCTGTCAAGCGAAAATGAAAGTGACAAATATCAGCGTAAATTACGTCCATAAAGCCGACACGTTCGCCATTTCTGAGAAACGCGAGGGTGCCGACTTAACCCACAGTGCCGACTAAGGACCACTCTCCCCTACTTCTTAAAAATAAATGATCGATTTTAAATCTAAAGAAATGAATACCTATTTTATTACAAATATGAATTGCAAATAATTCTTACTATTTGTATGCACTTTACAGCTATTATTTGTTGTAAACAATTGATTAAGACATTCATTTATTTTTAATAAATGAACCAACAGTAAACAGTCCTGTTGTCGACGCTACGTATGTGTAGTGCGAAAGGATACCAGAATTGGGATCACTGCTATCTAGCCGGGCACGAGCTGAAGCCACTAAGAAATACAAGCTAGAACCAGAATGGGGGCTCCCGGCCTGGCCCAAGCGTGGAAACGAGAAGAAACTTGGCGATTTTCATACGGGTGAATATAGTTACGTTTTGGCAGTATGGAAACAGAACGAAAATTAGGGAAGTATTTTGTTTCGTTTCGGTCGAGTCCCTGGATTAAATATGAAGTCAATTTTGTATTATCTCACTATTTTTTAACTAATATAAAATTATGGTTAATAAGAAAACCTCTCTTAAATCATGTTTTTACTTTTGATACGTTTGTATATATAAAACTAAAATCCACAGTAATAGGAACGCAGTAATAGGTACACAGTTTTTGCTCATCCGGAGTAATACGTAGAAGCATACATTTTATGAAAATCTTAATATTATTGTATGTATATTACTTTATGTTTTAGTCTTCATTACTGTTTTGTATTAACCAAATACGTCCTAATTTAGAGTGAAACAAAAAGATACGGTTATTTCATTATATATTGAAAATAATAGTTAAATAAAGTGAGGCTAACGCTTATATCGCAGTAATTAAGACAGTTACCCTAGTCTTAAATAATTCCCATTATTGATTGAGTTAATAGCCGGATCAAAAAAGAATACATTTTTTTCGATTTTATACTTTTCTCAAAAAATGCTCTACATGAAAATTTTTTGCAATTTTGATTATAATTATTTTGGTTCCATGATATCATTCAGATCGAATTGGTTCAACATAGTTTAGCTTGAAAATTCGGGAGGTCAGTGAACTTTTTATTCCGTGCAACCATCTTGCCAGATCATAAGAATTTTTAATGGGCCAAGTAGAGTTATTTCTACAGAGATTGTTGATTTTATAATTCATAGATGTACATATACCAATATCTGATAGCAAGGTGTTTCTTCCCATTCAATTCGAATGTATCTATAACTTATTTTTTCAACTTAGCCACATAGTTTATTCTCTAAGTTTTCATCCCGAGTCAAAGTTTGTATGAAAGCGCCGTCAGGCCTTTCCTTTTTTTAGGACTACATTACTGCTTATGACGTAATATAAAATTAATGATTTTAAAAATGCCCGCGAAATAAAATTTTCAAACATAACCCAAAAAGTTTTAGAAAGGAATTGATATTGTGAAATGAGTTTTAATTGTTTTAATTGCTGTTTTCAATATTAATTTTAGTTTGATACACTGATTTCAAAAAGTCCCTATGCACTTTCATTGTTATGACTACAGTAATTACAGGTAACGTTTGTTTCCGAAATGTATTTTTACATATTCGTTAGAGAAGGTATTAGATTTGTGTAAAATTTACCCCCCCCCCCCCTGTTGTCGAATGTTCACGTTTTGAGGCTCTCTGAACCCGAAAAACAGCTTTTTACGAATGCGCCTGTGTGTATGTGGGGCGTTATTTCTCAAGTCTGTCCGGTAAAAATATTTGGTCTTGATTTGGGCTTGAATGTCTTCAAGACCATGATGTCTGGTGCCGTCTCACCAGCTAGACTTTGAAGATATTCAGACTTCTCGTGCCTTTATGGCTGCCTAATGGGAAATTTACAACTGGCGCAGCATTGGATCAGTACTGGCCAGAGTTCGACAGCAGTGGCGTGGTGCTGGTAGCCAATACTGGCGTCGATGTGGCGTAATCTTGGGATGATAACGCTGTTTAGTACTGATTGCCAACTTCGGGGCTGTACTAAAATACTGTACTGGGCGTCAGTATTCGCGCAGTAATGACTATAAGTACTGTGATTTAGTATTGGGGCAGTCGTGGGTATAAGTACGAGTGAAGTATGCTGGAAGTAAGTATTAGCACAGTACGGCAAATGAGTACTGTCAAAGAAGCCAGAGGAGTACTGGGCACCAGTATTGGCGATGTACTGACATGAGGCAGAAACGATCATGATGTTCAGTACAGACTGCCAGTATTGCTACTGCACTATAGCGGCCTTCGCGATTTCCAGCTTTGCTTTCAGACATGATGCGGCATTTTATCGGATTGAAAAAATTTTGTTTAAATTAAAGTAAGTTTCATTTGTAAAATACATAAACTGAATACATAATAATAGATATTTTAATTCTTAGAGAAGAAAATAAACTGCATTTTCTTTTTGAAGACGTAAACATTCTAAATGACAAAAAAGTTCATATGAAAAATTGTTTTGCTGAAAAATATTTAAAAAATGTATCTGTCTGAATCCCTGAGGAGCATTAAAAAGGGAAAAAAGTTCAACACATTTAAAATAACACCTATTCTTTAGCAATTGGTGTTATTTTAATTATTTTTTATGACACATGCATGATTTCAGCCCTTTTCGATGCCTATGAAGCGGGGATAAAGCTCTACTTTTTACTCCCTAGGGCCTAGGGACTGACAAGTGACGTCCGTAAAAACTGAGTGGAAATTTTGGTTGCAGATAAAAGAATTTTGCAGTTATTTATGGTAAGTTGCCATATTTACCGGTAAAATAACCGCAAAGTACCGAAAGTTTTGATAAATTTCCGTAAATTTATGGCAATGCTTAAAAATGAATTGAAATAATTTGTGGTAAGTTACGATATTTACCTGTAAAATTACCATAAACGGCCGAAAATTTTTTAATTTCTGGAGATTTCTAAAAATTAATTTTGAGTAGTTCATGGTAAGTTACCATATTTACCGGTAAAATAACCATAAGTGACCGCAAATTTTCATAAATTTCCAGGAAATTTATGAAAATTCTTACAAATGAATTTTTGGTAATTTATGGTAAGTCACCATATTTGCCTGTAAAATTACCATAAATGACCGAAAATTTCCATAATATTCCGCAAACTTATAGACATTTTGAATATAAATTTTGGGCAATTTATTGTAAGATACCATAAATTACCTCTAAAGTTACCGTAAATTACCCAACATTTCTGACAATTTTTGATAATTTGGTATAAGTTAACATAAATGTCATGCATCTTTATTCAAAATCTCATTTGGACTGCAGTCATGACTGTATTTCCAGAAATGTCTGAAATAATCCATTTGTTATAAGAAATATCGTATGCGCCATGGGGCACTTTTTCTCCCCCTAGGTGCATAATATACTAATATAGTTAAACAGATGAAATCTTAATTAGGAATTTATAAAATGATATTTCTTATCAAAACTTCATAAACGGAAAGGAATCTTTACAACGTAAAATTGTCATATATATACAAGGAAATTATAGTGGAATGCGATTCGATTTATATAAGATACCACCTCCAAATTACGTGCATTAAAATTTAAGTGCCAAATCAAGGATGCACTCATTTGAATGGAATATATGCCTAGTTTAAATAGGGGTCAAAAATTTTAGATCGTATTTGTTAAAATGATTATGACACCAGTATTGTGCCATTACTGCGCCCAGGCCCGGCACAAAGTCGTGATATAATAGTTTGCTGTTTCTTGTAGTCTGTACTACACCAGTATCATGCCAGTACTCCGCCGAGATCCGGAAAAAAACATGGGACAACAGTTCGCCTTTTGTTGAAATTTGTACGACACCAGTTATCGCGCCATTACTCCGCCCAGGCCCGAAATACAATCGCGGGACAATATTTTGCCGTTGCTTATAGTTTTCACTACACCAGTATCATGCCAGTACTCTGCTGAGATCCAGCAAAAAACCTTGGGACAACAGTTCACCATCTGTTAAAATTTGTACGACGCCTGTATCGTGCTATTACTCCGCCCAGGTCCGGCAGAAGATCGTGAGACCAGTGCTCCCAACGCGGGCACCTTGCATTACTGCGCATGCGACGCATAAGGCGCTTCATTGGCTGCCGTTCGCGCGCTTGTTTGAAATGTTAAAAATACCATTTTTTAAATTTATCATTAATTATTAGAAATAATTATATTTTAACATGTTCAAGTGGTACGTGGATGGTTTTTTAATATATTCTGAGCATTAGGTTAAACAATAAAATGAATATTCCGAAAATAAAAAATATCATGTTATTTAATGTAATCTTTTTTTTATTTTTCACAACCTTATGCTCAGAATATATTAAAACCCATCCACGTACCACTTGAACATGTTAAAAAAATTATTTTTGATGATTAATAATAAATATAAAAAAATTGTATTTTTTAACATTTCAAATAAGCGCGCGAACGGCAGCCAATGAAGCGCCTTATGCATCGCATGCGCAGTAGTGCAAGGTGCCCGCGTTGGGAGCACTGCGTGAGACAATGGATTGCCGTTTTATGTAGACTGTACTACGCCAGTATCGTGCCAGTACCCTGCCAAGATCCGGCGCATATCCGTGAGACAGTGCTTTACTATTTGTTACAGTCAGTTCTGTGCCCTAGAGTGTGCCATTGTCGTGTCACCATTGAGCTTGAAGTTGGCATTAGCCCGTAGAACCATGGCTGATTTTTGCGTAATACTGCACAGAATCCGTACTGCGTCGATACTGGTCTGCCGATATTGAAACTTAGATTAGGCACAGTGCAGATCCAGTGTCAATATCCGTACTACGCCAGGATTGGCTAGCCAAGTGTTGGAACATTAGGCATTTTCACTTCATAGTCAGCTATAATGGGAAATTCACAACGGGCGCAGTACTGCGCCAGTACCGGCTAGTACTGGCAAGTTACTGGAAGCCAGTGCTGGTACCTATACTGGCATATCTCTGGGATGATAACGCTATTCTGTACTGGGGTGCCAGTGCTGGCCCAGTACTGAATATCGATGCTGGCGCAGTACTGCCACAATAGAAAATTCACAATAGGCGCAGTACTGTGCCAGTACTGGCAAACTCCTGGCGTACGAAAATGCCGGATTTAATTTAAAGAATGATAAAAAATCATTGAATTGTTTTTAGGACGCATCTACTTTATCCATTCATCAGCATACGACTGCATATCGTCCGAATATTATTTATAATTTCAAAAATTAAAATTTCATTCAAACATTTTGTTTAATTTTAGCACCCACTACTGCTATACTCTAACGATATGACAAAAAGATATATAAAAAATAAATATTAATTGATTGCGAGTATTTTGACTTTGAATATTAATGGTCCTGTGTAAAGTAAATACACCAGAGACTCGATAGATGAACAATCTCGGGGGTTGCCTGAAAATGGCCTTGTTCATATAAAGCGTACAGCGAAACGTAAACAGGCAGGGCCGCCTGTACCGTTCCCATAATATTGCGCAATCTACTTGACTGAGTAGTATAGTGCATGCGTCCCTTCAGAGGCGGAGTCGCAACCGTCTCTCGCTCTGTCCCCTGAGAAACTGTAGGGACCAGCAATTCTAGGAATTCATATAACGCGTCCGATCGCGCGTTCAAATAGCGAGTCTCTGGTGTACATATATTACATTCTTAAATATTATATTACAAATAAAATTTCTAACGCTACGGGGTATCGAACCTACATCTATACCTAAATCTATCGCCTAGCAGTCGGGAGTCTTAACCATTGCGCTAAACCTACAAGTTGAAACTCGATGAAAAAATCCATCCTCATAAGGTACAGCTCAAAAAAGTTAAAACACCAAACTTTAAACTCTTTTTTACTGATTAAATATTTATTATTATACGACGATATGTAAATGTAAAATATACGAACTGTTAACAGGAATATCAATAAAATAATTTTAAAATAAATAATTTAAATCGATTACAATTTTTCTTCGTGTAATATTTCGTTTTTTGGCGTTTTAGACTACTTTACAACTTTCTAAAATGACAGGAAATGTAATTTTTTATGCACATTTAAAATTTTTAACGACGAAACTTAGAAATTTGATCGTGAACTTTGACAATTTTTTAATAACAAATTTTTTTAAACTTTCGTGTAAGGTTTGAGTGTTAGGTGTTTTAGACCATTTTACCATGTTTAAGATTGACATAAAATGTAATTTTTTCTGAACATTTATAATTTTACATAAAGATGGAACTTAGAATTTTTTTCTTAAAAAAAAAAAAAAACAGGAATAAAGTTGTTTTCACGACAGTTGTATTTATAGTATTTAGACACTGTAGAACACATGAACCATACTTTTAAACGTATTTAAAAATTTTTTCAAATATTTATACTGTCGGCATAGTACTGCGCCGATCGTGGAGCCATCCGTTAGCCAGTACTTGGCGAATGACCGATTATCTGTACTGGTGACCATCACTGAGCCAGTGTTGCGACGGGGGTGAACTCCGGCAGAGTAAGGAAAATTCCACCTGTGGCCATTGTCAGCGTTTTTTACTGGGCCCGTAAAGTGCCAGTATTGAACCGACGATTGGCGTAACTCCGTAAGAAACGGGTTGGCCGTCATTCATTAGGCCAGAGTTCTACCAGCACAGGGCCAGCGCTTGTATGCCAGTGTTGGTTTTCCAGCACTGGCGCAGTACTATGCCTGGGTTTCAGCCAGTACTATGCCCGTACTGATCAGCCAGCTGCAGCTAGCCATTACAGGCGCAGTACTGCGCCCGTTGTTAGAAATGGCCTAAGACCAAAATTTCCATAACTTCACTTCGTTAACTGCTGAGGGGAAAATAATGGATCAAATGCATGGGATTCGCTCCATTTTTGCCTTATTTTGTTAATATCTTCGTAAAAACTAATTTTTTCGATATAAATGTATTCGAAAAATAGTTTCTATTTTTTAACCACTATTCAGTGAAATAATAAAATAACAATAATTATTATTTCTTACGAAGATATAACATAAATAAAGTTTTGTCCCATGCATTTGGTCCATTGTTTTCCCTCAGCATTCAACGAAGTGAAGTTAGCTGATGGTTGAAGTGAAAATACATAATTGTTCTTTGCGCGCTACCGCGCCAGTTGTAAGTATCGGCCCAAGCCGATAAGTATCTAGTGAACTGTGAGAGATAGGAAAACAAGAAATTTTCCAAAAGAGTAACAATTTAAACTTGGAACGTTGAATTTTCCGAAAAAATTCTGATTTTGGTTTAGAACTGAACAAGGGATTTCTGAAGATAATTATCATTAAGATAATTTGCTTCCCGTTAGCAAATGTATTTGCTTCCTCATAGAGGAAGCATTAGTGATTTTTTTTTAAATAATAGACAAACCAAAGTCTTCATTTTGATCAATTTAAAAATAGAAATTTACAAAAAGTACAAAATTATAAAATAATACAAAAAAATCTGCCCGCTTCGCGGGCACATTCTCATCGCGCGCTTTGCGCGCGGCTCGCTTCGCTCGCAAGTTTGAGCGCGCCTAGGGCGCGCGACTGTTGGATCTCGCGCTTCGCGCTCGATCATATATTTATCTCGCGCTTCGCGCTCGATTATGTACTCACCTCGCGCTACGCGCTCGGGCGTATTTACATCGCGCTTTACGCTCGGCTCCTCTAGATGATGATGTTTGCAAATATTATAAAATTATCAAAACCTCTACATATTAAGTGATTGTTAAATTTGTTTTTATTTTAGACTGAAAAGGAACTTTATTTACTCAAGGTTCTATCGACCTTAAGGAACACATTCTCATACAGACACTCGCGCTTCGCGCTCGATATTTGATTTGAAAATCATTTGAACCGTATGATAGAAACAAAACTAAAAAACAAAACTAAATTTGTATTTGATTTTAAATGAAAAGTAATGATATAATTCAGGCGACAAATTTTATTAGTTAACATTTTATTTTAGCTTGTGCCGTTTATCAAAAAAGTTAATTTTTTCATTTTGAATATATTCTTACCACAAAAATTAATTACGGGTTTGTAAGTCTTTTTTGAATGCACAATTTTTGTTCATTTATATGTTTTCGTACCTTGCATTGTTTTTTCAAAAATTTGATTTTTTTTATTGTCAATGTTATTTTCACGAATAAAACAAAAACCACGCATCCTATCGAAACATGAGTCACAATAAATTTGTACCTCTTCCTTGGATGAACAAATTTTGTTTCGGTCATTTTTTCGTAGCTGGTAATATTCGTCTGAAAATTTGATTTTTCTATTTTCAATGCTGTTTTTTACGAATAAAACAAAAACTACGCGTCATATCAAAAAGTGAATAATAAGAAATTTGTAGATCTTTTTTAGGTGCACAATTTTGATGAGATGATCTTTTCTGGTATCTTGCATAGTTTGACAGCAAAATGGCTTTTTTGATTTTTCATTAATTTTTTGTGCGATCAAAATTTGAATTTTTTATTTTTCAAAAAATTCAAAAAGTTGTTATGAAAATATTATAGGGTGTTCAGGAATCAACGTTTTTCTCCTCTTGACTTTTTTTCATATCGTGCGTTTTTCGGCTTAAAATGTTCATTTTCGTTTATTTTTTGGAATTTTGAAAATGCTATAACTCCAGTAATTTTTTTTTTATCACAAAAAGTCATAAGAATATTTTGGTCGCCATTTTGCGTACTACTAATAACCGTACATAGAATTTTCAAATCTTCAAAAAAAGTGGTCTCAAAAATTTTCAAAAAGTGCTCACTTTTTGGATTTTCATCCAAAATATCTGGTTAACGAACTCGTTCTCTATTTTTCGGCCATAAAAAAGTGTGCCAAAGCTCAATCAAATCTGATCATTTTTTCGAAAGTTATCGTGGCTACAGACAGACAGACAGACAGACAGACTACAGACAGACAGACACCTTCGTAAAAATCGTTTTTTCTGACTCAGGAGGTCTCAAAACGTGGAGATTTGATGAAAACCGACTATGTCAAATTTTACATAAAACCAATACCTTCTCATTAGAATGAGAATGTAAAAATTTTAAACACAAAGACAAATTAGACAAATCAAATTTTGTATTCGAAATGATAATTTTTCGAGCTGGGAAAGGGAAGGGAAAAGTTCTGTCGCACCTTATCCCTTTCCCAGCTTTATATGATTTCCTTACAAAGATTGTCAGAATTATTATATTTGAAAATTTATGATCAAAAAGTCTTTTCGGATAAAGTTCCGAATAGCTGAATATTTCGAATTTATTGAAACTTCGTATAATTATGTATTTTGACGCGCTGATTACGAATATGATAGTGAAAATTGGCGACTAAGCGATTTTCATGGTGAAAACCATAAAAAACACCATAAAAATCATGTTTTTTGCGTTCATCTCAGTAAATACGCAGAATATCGAAAAACGTTTTAAACAAAAGTTTTAGCTAGTATAAAAATACATCTTTTTTGTAGAATACACTTTTTGCCTAAAACCATTATTTTTTAAGAAAAAGAGGATTGCGTTGTAAAAACAAGAAAAAGACGAAGAAAGTTACGGAAATGCGTTCGGTCACGTTTTTTGCGTGTATTTAAACCAATACGCACAATATTATCAAATATTGGAAACAAAAGTTGTACATCTAATCGAGTTACACATATTTTGTCTTTCCCTGTCACAGGGGTGCCTTCCCGCCCCCACAACACCTGGGAAAGGGGGTCGTGTGTGACCTAAGTTATTTTTTGTGCCCTATCACAGGGGTGCCTTCCCGCCCCCACGATAGGCTGGAAAGGGGTAGGGGTTCGGTGGTTGCTGCCATTACTTACGGTCCCTCGTCGCCACTTAGGGCCTGTCGCCACGGTAATTAAGAGGGCTGGGGACACCCGTGGGAATTCTGAGTTGAGTGTGCGA
>CAKNYM010041406.1:0-14743 GCA_932195095.1 Andricus curvator
CCACGAAGCTCATCATCCAGTTCAGTCAGATCTTTGGGCTTGGGAGAGAAACCTGAATGTTGATGTTTCTCCGGGTCTTGAAGCATCGTTCTTCCTCTATTGGATGCCTGTTCGAGGTTGGTCTCAGTGTCGCCTCTCTTTCTCTGTTGCCGACTTGTTCTGGCTGCAGTTGTGTAGGCGCTCCGCTTATATAACCCCTTTTCCGGAGGTCCTCGGCACGGTTTCGCAGACGTTTTTGCGAAAAATCCGAGAGCTCTGGGTGTTTCTCGCACCACAGAGCATGCAGTCGCGCCATGTAACCTTTTCGTTCAGGGGCCATACTGGTATCATAGCAGTCCAGCAGGTCGTCCCTGAGTCGACCCGTCCACTTAAAAGTAATGAGATTCTGCCGGTCAATCGCATTGACTCCGTCTTGATTGGCTCCCCCAACTCTAGGGTAGTCGGCATTGTTGTCGGACCCATTGTCGGGAGCCCTGCGCGTTCGATTGTTTTGAACCGCACTTCCTACAACTATGTTTGGTGTTTTCATTGTTGTTCCCACGAGCAGCTAGGGAAAGGGGTTCGTCCATCCTTGTAGAGCCCCGCGTGCAAGGATAAGGCTGATACTCTGAGAGGTCGTTCGGTATCCCAGAGTCACCGTTCAAGACACCTCACCCATGTGCCATTCAGCTTTCGGCACGGTTGTTACGCCTTCGCTTAGAAGTTATTCCTTCGGGACCATCCCTGGACAATTTTCCGCGACTGCTTATTAATTATTGTTACCATATTCAGCAGAAACCCTTGGTACAGGGACCCTCTATCCGCAACCCGAGGACGCGTTCGGTGGCTTTGTCATAGGCCCTTCGGTTCGATTCCCAAGGAATCAAAACCGAATACCGAATACCGAATATATATATATATATATATATATATATATATATATATATATATATATATAATATACCGGTGTCCCATTTTAATTTATGGATGCAAGTATCTCTTAAAATATTCCATCTATAAAAAAATGATTCAGACAAAAACTGTACAGTACATAGGGGGTCATTTAAAGGTACTATTAATTTTGACCTTGAGGTCAATTTTCAAGGTCATTTGAGGGTCAAGATGATTTTTTAAAATGAAAACCCCTATTTTTGACTCCGGATTTGAAAAGAGCGGAAAATTTTACTTCAAAAATGTCTTATGAGAAATTGGCTTTTGTGACCTTAGAAAGGTCAAATATCAAGGTAAAGTGTTTGAAAACGGTCATATGCTCTTTTTGTAAATTAATTGGTTTTCTGAGAATAGCAAACGTTCAAGATGCTTTTAACAATTCGATAGAATGTAAAAGTGTGAACCACCTTCACCATCTTGACCTGCAGGTAAATTGTCAAGGTCATTTTAAAGTTAAAAGTAAAAAAAAGTCTTTTGAAGTGAAGTCAAATGAAGGGCAACTGTTTAAAAAGCTCTTAGAACATTACGTTTAGCGTTACCCGGAAACAACGACGTGGACGTAGTAAGTTCTGTTTTCTTTGGGGTGCTTGTTTACCGTGAGTCCTCTTGCCTCTCACGTTTGGGGTGCTTGTTTAGCGTGAGTCACCTTGCCTCTCACAATGACTGTTATTGTCTCAATTACCCACGGAGTAACTGTTCGAAATTTTTCAGTTGGCTTCAAGACATAAACGTAAACGTCTTTCAAAATTGCCCACAGTTCTAAGCAAAGTTTCTCTAGGAATGGCCGCACAAGCTGTTCGAATTCGTTCTATCTGATCTTCTCTTGTCGTAACCCGTTAAGCAAAAACAACATTTTTAAGATATCCCCACAAAAAAAATCAGGTGATGTAAGGTCTGGTGAGCAAGGGGGCCATTCAACTGGACCTGTCCGTCCGATCCACCTACCATTGTAATTGTTATTCAAAAACTCACGAACAATGCGTGCAAAGTGTGGCGAAGCACCATCTTGTTGAAGCCACATTCTTATCCTTGTTACAAAGTCAACATTCTCTAGTAGTCCAGGTAAGTAGTCTCTTAGCAACTCTAAGTAGGTATGTCTGTCAACGTTTGCGTCAAAAAAGTAGGGTCCAATTAAACAGCCATTTATTATTCCGCAACATGCCATAAGACTCCATCGACGTTGATGATCCATAGGTCTGTACCAGTAGGGATTTTCTTCTGACCAATAATGACAATTATGTCTATTGAGCTGTCCGTCGATGTAGAATTTAGCTTCATCAGAGAAAAGTACGTATCGAAAGAAACGAGGATCATTTTGTATCATTCGCAAAGCCCATTGGCAAAAATTAACACGGGCTAAAATATGATTTGGCCTTAAAGCCAGCGTTAGAGTAATATAATAGGGGTGGTAATTTACAGCTCTAAGAATTCTTGAAGCTGTATTTCTTGGTATACCTATTTCCCTTTCAATCTGGCGAGTACTAATATGTGGATCAAGATGAACAGATGCTAGAATAGTTAAAACTCGTGCATCATTTTTGTCCTATCCATGATATCGGCGTTGACAAACAAGATGTCCATTACGAGCTCTGAGTTAAATTTCTTATTGTCGAATCAGTAGGATGTCTTCTGCCTGGATACCGTTCAGCATAAAGTCGAGATGCAGCGGTGTAATTGTGATGACATTCCCCTAAAAGTAATATTATGCCAAAGCTTTTATTGATATTCTGTAAAAAAAAAGTAAATAATCCTACAAAAGTTCGATTATCGAAAGAAGATAAGACAACACGCGACTAGTCTTTTCAATCGAAAAACAAAGCGGAGAATGAAGTCAGCGTCGTCGCTAAAATAGTTGAAATACCAAAACAAATGAATGCTTACACGTACTATGAAGAAACATCCGAAGAAATAAAAAAGCGGAGAATGAAGTGAATATCGTCACGAAAACAGTGGAAATCAAAAACCAAACGAAAGCTCAATGCTCACCCAAAATGTGAGATGCAAGGGGACTCACGATAAACAAGCACCCCAAACGTGAGAGGCAAAGGGACTCACGGTAAACAAGCACCCCAAAGGAAACAGAACTTGCTACTCCACGTCGTTCACACTTTTACATTATATCGACTTGTTAAAAGCATCTCGAACTTTTGCTATTCTCAGAAAACCAATTAATTTAAAAAAGAGCATATGACCGTTTTTAGACACTTTACCTTGATATTTGACCTTTCTAAGGTCACAAAAGCTAATTTCTCATAAGACATTTTTGACGTAAAATTTTCCGCTCTTTTCAAATCCAGAGTCAAAAATAGGGGTTTCTATTTTAAAAAATCATCTTGACCCTCAAACGACCTTGAAAATTGACCTCAAGGTCAAAATTAATAGTACCTTTAAATGACCCCCTATGTATACCATTAAGCCATTTCCCTTTCAGGGTAGGCGTGACACTACCCGATTCGGGTAGTGTTTCTAGGTGGATAGTTTATTGAGACCAACCTCGAACAGGCATCCAATATAGGAAGAACGATGCTTCAAGAACCGGAGAAACATCAACATTCAGGTTTCTCCCAAGCCCAAAGATCTGACTGAACTGGATGATGAACTTCGTGGAGATTTTTCCGAAGAATCCGACCTCTGGACTATCAATTATAGTTTGTACAATGCAGAGAGAACTTTGGCAGATGCAAACCGTAAAACAAAACCAACGGTTGATCATAAGACTAAAAGACTAATGCATCAATTCAGCAAAAAGATAGGCTGGGCAAGACAGTACGCGTCCCGCATTCAGTGTGTGATTGACTACATAACATCTGGCAGGACTTTCACTGCCAAGGTACGACAGTTCGCGCGCGAACTGCGGATCCGTCATCACACAATCAACAAGTCAAAGCTACTGTTGACAGAATACGAGTACTATCTAACGCTAGGAGAAGTCTAGAGCGGAGAGAGAGGTGGGTCAGAGAAAATCAACAGTTTTTGTCTGACCCATCTCGACTCTTCCAAGACCCTCCAGTTACTGACGACCATCCGCTTAAACCAGAGGAGGTCGAAGCATTTTGGAGAGAAGTCTACGAAGTCCAACATCCACTTGAAGAAGGGTCAAAGAACATAAATAGCTTCAAGGAGCTGTGCAATGCCCTCATAACAGCTGAGGAGGAATGCCCACCTATCACAACCGAGGAGGTGAAAAACGTATTAAGAGGCATGAAGAACTATTCCGCTCCGGGACCAGATGGTATCAAGACCTTCTGGTGGAAGAAGTTTCCTTCAACCCACCAGCATCTGGCCCGAATTTTCACCTCATATCTAAAGTCGGAAGAGCCTATTCCGGAGTGGTTGTTGGAAGGGCGCACAGTGCTCCTGCCGAAGACGGGTAACTTACCTGACCCTAAGAATTACAGGCCAATAACTTGTCTGAACATACTGCATGAGATCTTCATACAGCTAACCTAAATGATAGGATTGTTTGGAAAATTGGACCTGTATGGCGAGAGATGTATGAAGAACGCGGCTCAAAGAAAGGCGTAGCAGGATGTCGGGAGAACTTGCTCATCGATAGATGTGTCTGTAGAGACGCAGCATCCTATCAGCGATTTCTATCGATGGCCGGAATTGATTACCGGGAAGCTTTCGATTCAACCTCCCATAGACTTATAATCTGTCTGTTGGAAAGTTTAAAGGTTCATCCACACATCGTGAGGTGCATAGAGAGATTAATGCCGCTTTGGAAAACCAGATTTACTATCTCATCTGCCACTATCTCTCGCACTTCGCCATTTCTAAGGGTACTTCTGCGGCAGACCTGGAAACCGAAAGCATAAGGTCACTCATGTATTTTACATGGATTATCTTAAGATCTATGCTAGAAATCAAGAGAAACTACATCTAGCTCTAACAATTGTCAAAGAGTACACTCAAGAGATTGGAATGGAGTTCGGGTTAGAGAAATGCGCCAAGGTTAATTTGAAGAAAGGAAAACTTAATGGCATCCCCGAAGATCCTGAGCTCGTTGACAGAAGCGCTATACGACACCTTTGCGCAGGAGAGACCTATACATACCTGGGCGTGCCACAGAGCCGCATTCAGGACGTGACATCTATAAAGGATACTCTCCGATGCAGATACAAACGTCTCATCCGACGGATATGGTCTTCCGATCTGTCGGCGAGAAACAAAGTATCTGCAACGAACATGCTTGCCGTCCCCGTAGTACTCTATTCATTCGGAGTAGTTCCATGGACGAAGGACGAGCTCAGATCCCTCGATATCAAGTCCTGAAAGGTTATGCACATGAACAAAAGCATGCACCTTAAGTCTTCTGTTCCACGACTTTACATCTCACGCCGTCAAGGTGGTCGCGGAATACTGAATCTTGAATGTCTTCAAAACAGGATTATTCTAGGTACAGCACATATGGTCGCAAATGGACAAAACCCTCTTCTTAAAATGGTCAGAAAACACGAAGAAGTGGGCAAAGGGGCGTTTCTGTACAAAGCAGCGGAGGAGGCTGCTGAAACACTCAGCCTTGACTTCAATATCAGGGGTGAGCAAAATACATCAAACCTTATCCATCTTGAATACTCTCTCCTGAAGGCCCGGATTAAGAAAGCACAGGAGAAAGACTTCCACGAACAGCTCCTCGACAGGAGGATGCACGGTATGTTCCACAGAAATGTGGAAGATCAGTCGATGTCGTATGAGCTAACGCTTGCTTTCCTTAGATCACCCGGATTGAATTCGAGCACGGAGGGCTTCATTTTGGCATGTCAAGCCGGTATCATTTCCACTCTAGCATACCGTCGCCACATTTTGAGCCAAGACATTCCCGATGATACCTCCAGAGCGTGTCATGCACACCCCGAGCATCTAGGACACATACTATCTAATTGTTCAACTCATGCAATGACGACCTACATCCAAAGGCACAATGCGGCACTAAGAGTGCTTTATTACCATCTCTGTCACTCTTACGGCATTAGCCCAAATACCGCTCCGCTAAACGCTCCTAGGGAAATAGAGTCAATTGTCAAAAATGAGAAGTGCCGCATATACTGGAACTTCATATTCTCTTGACTTCGAGAAACGAACCATGTTCGTTATCGAATTTTCGCCACCAGCTGACAAAAACGTCACAGCCAAGGAGAAAGGAAAGAAAGAGGTTAATAGCCTGAAAAGCATCCCTGCGTGTCAACAAAATGCTGAGACACTTGCGGGGAAAATGCAGAAGGCGGTCGTCCTTGGGTCGCTCCGTGTCCTCAGGGTGCACGAGACTTTTGCCGGACCATCGTATTGAGTTCGTCGCAGACTGTAACCACCTATCTCACGGTCGTGAGACGTGGTTACAGCTGAAATTTTACCGCGATTTCGCTGGGAGCGGGTGCAATTTTTCAGATTAGCACCCGCTCCCGGCGAAATCCTGCGGTTGTCCTTATGACAAACTTTTAGCTATATATATATATATAATATGAAATCACATTTTATCAAATTAGTCGAAATTTTACAATATGAGAGAGTATTTTCTACTTCATGTAAGAATGATAAATCTTACTTTAAATACATATGTACAAATGAAGGTAATGATAATTTACTTTTCACATTGCATTATATGGTGATTCGTGGACAAAGTTTTCTCTCTGAAATTTCGAAGATGAATTAAATCTGGATTTCTTTTTGTGAATTATCTTCATAAATATAAAATTTATCCCGCACACATATTGTTCATTCCTAAAATAACACAAGTTTTGGTATGATAATCACGGGCAAAAAAATCACAGCATCAAAACAAAAAATTCGGTACTTAAACGAAGGTTTTTTCTTTTCTGACCTGTAAACACATTTACGAATTTTTCCATATAAAGGTCATAGAGTTATTCCAACTTTATACATCGTCTTATCTCGCGATTTGTCCCATCAAAAAAAGGTTGGATTAATAAATATTTTTAATTTACTTTAGCATTGTGTCAACGATTTCAAATTTTCCGTCAGTACGAGTAAGTGTGATATGTGTAAAAAGAAAATAATGAAATCCAAATTTTACAAGATTTTAGTTACACAACTGTTAATGAAACGTATACTGATTATTTCGATGTATGCTTCCTTTCCATTATTTGTTATTTGAAATAATATTAAGGGCGATCGGGGCAAGGCGGGACAAAAAGCACTACTTTTCAATTTCTATTTTGTATTCGTAAAGAATTGTTTTGCCATATTGAATTCTTTACGAAATTGAAACATAAAGGTTCACAGTATATAAAGAAGCATATATAAAAAAGAGTCACTTTTGCATATATTTTTCTGCAAGCATTGGCGACATGATAATTATGTGTACACTGTTAAACGGAGATATTTACAATGTTACAATGTTACTGACATAAATGTCAAAATTTGTATGTACTTGTGATCACCCTTATTTAGTATTATTTACAAACTTCCATTCTGTCCTGAATATAATGTATTTTCTTATCAGCGTTCTAATATACATCACTCAGTACTCATTCCACATTTCTTTGGAATTCAATATTTTCATCATATTTCTCCTTACGTACTCATTTTCCTATAATACTTTGTTGTACAGAGAGTACGCGTCAAACTCAAACTGCGTGGTCATACTAACAAAATGGTGGAATTAAACGGTTGCGTGACGTGGACGAAACGGGGCCCTAAAGTTGCTAGACCATGTATTTATTGGATCATGAACTGATCGACGTTGCGCGTTCTCTCCGCTTGCAGGCGGCTGCCCGGCTCCAGAGCCGTCGGCAGCGAGGAGAGTGGGTTTTACGGGCCTTTTGATTGGCTACTCCCAGGGACTGAGAGTAGAACAGGCGTGGCAGAAAGCCTTACGCTCCCACCACCGTCCTCGGCGCGTCGATTGCTAGAGACTGGGCTAAAGTTTTAAAATGTTAAAAATATTAATAAATGGTAATATAGGCTAATATTAATTATTGCTAGGGATAATTATTCAATGAAAAATATGACAAAGGAAAAACTGGTAGCGGAATATACCTTAATTAGCTTAATAGGCAATTAATAAAATAATATAGAATACGAAAGATTTTAACCATTAAGTACATTAAATATTAATATTAAAGGATTAATTACACAGGCCCACAAAATTTGACAAAGGTCCGGAACCAGAGACCAGACCTAGTATACCCGAAGGCTTTTGCTGCGCTGAATCCGAATCCGACCGCAGAAAAATTCCAGCACCCTCAGTTTTCGAGATATTCTAACCTAAAAGGGTCAAAAACCCGTTATTTTGATGTTTTCGTAAAGAACTACTCTTCACCTTCAAAATGCGATCCCTACCTTTTTGATAGGATTTTTCGTAGAAATCTAATCTATGTTTACTTTAAAGCGCTTTAACATAAACAACCGCAACTCGTACCCCGAGCGACGAAAGAAACAGGTATGGTTGGCGATGCAGAACAAAAAATTTCCGTCGAAAATCGTTATCGTTCATTTGTAACGAATCATAACTTACTAATTAAACACGTAAATTTATACGCTCAAAGATTCAATACTCAACGATTGGGAAAATTACGTTATGGTGGCCGAGGGCTATAGCGGGGTACGAATTGCGGTTGTTTATGTTAAAGCTCTTTAAAGTAAACATAGATTAGATTTCTACGAAAAATCCTATCAAAAAGGTAGGGATCGCATTTTGTTGGCCTGTGTTATTAATAATACCAATAATAATATTAAAATGTATAAAAGAAAAACTAAAAATGATTTCCTGTAAAATCTCTCTTCATTTTAAATTTTAATTAATTTATCATCACTTTCCTATCACTGGGCCCCTTTCTCTATTTCAAAATAAATTTTTGTTTATTTGTATTCGAACGGCTTTTCGAGAGAAATCCCGGGACGGTTTTCAGCTGTTTGAGATCCGCGGCTGGCTCGAGTCATGAGTCAGGAGGGAAGAAGAGAGTAAGGTAAAGAGAAAGATGGAGAAGCGCGCGCGTAGGAGTAAGAGAGACAGCGACTTGGCCAGGCGACGATCACGTGCGGACAGCATGTCGCTAAGAAATTTCTAGGCCCATTGTAGGGAGGTAAGTGGCGGATTAAGCATGAATCACGTGCTGGGGTGAGCAAGCTCGTTTTCGAAAACAACTTGAGAGTGGCAATTTGTCACGTAGGCCATTTCCCAGCTTTCAGAAGAAAAGTTGAGGAAGGCACTCGTTTGATAAATTGTCTTTTCTCAAGGGGTTCTCTATCGGGCCGCTGGCCGACAACACTTCTTCAGAAAATACAAAGGACATTCACTCCTATTGTGAGTGCAAAGTGATTCGAACCGAACTGATGCCTAATTTAAGGCGGGTCGAAAGTCGACTCGAAAGAGTTTCGAACAGCCCATACGCCCTTAGTTCGGATAAAAAAAACCGATTCGAATTCGGCGATTTGAAAGTCTTTCGAATCGACTTTCGACGCGTTCAGTTCAAATCGAAATAAGCCGACTCGAACAGGGCAGTTCGAATGTCTTCCGAAGCAAATTTCGAAGCTCTCAATTTTTCGATTCGAATTCTAATTTGAACTGACTATATATATATATATTTTCGATCCCCGGCATCTCCACCATTCGGTTTCGGTTTCGATTCCTTTGGAATAGAACCGAAGGGCCTATGACAAAGCCACCGAACGCGTCCTCGGGTTGCGGATAGAGGGTTCCTGTACCAAGGGTTTCTGCTGAATATGGTTACAATAATTAATAAGCAGTCGCGGACAATTGTCCAGGGATGGTCCCGAAGGAATAACTCCTAAGCGGAGGCGTAACAACCGTGCCGAAAGCTGAATGGCACCTGGGTTAGGTGTCTCAAACGGTGACTCTGGGATACCGGGCGACCTCTCAGAGTATGCAGCCTTATCCTTGCACGCGGGGCTCTACAAGGACGGACTAACCCTTTCCCTAGCTGCTCGTGGGAACAACAATGAAACCACCAAAACACCAAAATGTTGTAGATGCGGTTCAAGACAATCGAACGCGCAGAGCACCCGACAATGGATCGGCAAACAATGCCGATCAGCCTAGAGTTCGGGGTGCTGAAAATAATTTAGATGGAAACACGACGACGAACCGGCGAAACGCCCACATTGAGTGGACGGATCGACTTAGGGATGACGTGCTAGACTGCTACGATGCCAGCATTATCCCTGTTCGCGGAGGCTTTATGGCGCGTATGCACACTCTGTGGTGCCAGAAACACCCAGAGCTTCAGCACGTTTCGCATCAGTCTTTGCGAAATCAAGCCGACTACCTCCGGAAAAATGGATATATACGCGGAACGCTTCCCCAACCGCTGCTTTATGAAGCTGCAGACGAAGATGAGGAAGCGACATTGAGACCAACCGCAGAAAGCAGGCACCTTCTGAGGGATGATCGCAATTTCATTACTAGAAGGAACATTAACATGCAAGTTCCTCCTAAGCCCCAAGATCTGGCTGAAATGGATGCCTTCCTTCGTGGAGATATCTCGCAAGAGTCCGACCTCTGGACCATCAATTGCTCAGTTTATGGTGCTGCGAGAACTTTAGCAGATTCAAATCGAAGGCTGAAACCAACGATGGATCAAAAGACCAAAAGACGCTTGCATCAACTGAACAAGAAGATTGGATGGGCAAGACAGAATGCGTCCCGTGTTCAATGTGTGATTGACTACATAACATCTGGTAGACCGTTTACGGAAAAGGTTCGAAAGTTCGCCCAAGAACTAAGGATCTTGAATCACACACTAAACAAGTCAAAGCTACTGACAATCAAGCAGCATATTGTTGACAAAATACGGCTGTTATCTGACGCAAGGATGAGAATACAGAAGAGGGAGAGATGGATCAGGGAGAATCAACAGTTTCTCGCTGACCCATCGCGCCTCTTCAGCGATCTACCTGTTTCTGTAAAAAATCCACCCAAGCCCACGGAGGTAGAGACTTTTTGGAGAGAGGTGTACAAGATCCCGAAAACACTAGAGTTGAAAGAAGATACTGAAAATATCATCCGCTTCAAGGAGTTTTGCGACAACCTCATAAAATCTGTGGAGGAATGTCCATCAATCACTGCCGAAGAGGTGAAAAAAGCACTTAGAGGCACGAAGAACTTTTCCGCTGCTGGACCAGATTGTATCAAGAACTTTTGGTGGAAGAAGTTTACTTTTACACACCAACATTTGGCCCGCATATTCACCTCATATTTAAAGTCGGAGACGCCCATTCCGCAGTGGCTGGTGTTAGGACGCACTATACTCCTTCCAAAAAAAAGGCAACTTGTCCAACCCAGAGAATTACAGGCCAATAACTTGTTTGAACACGCTGTATAAGATCTTTACAGCTGTCCTCAACAACAGGATTGTTCGACGAATTGAGCCTGTATGGCGAGAGATGTACGAACAACGTGGCTCGAAAAAAGGTGTAGCAGGCTGTCGAGAGAATCTGCTGATTGACAGGTGTGTCTGTAAAGACGCTGCAGCCCATCAGCGCGTCCTGTCAATGGCCTGGATTGACTACCGGAAAGCTTTCGATTCAACCTCTCATAGACTTATCATCTGTCTGTTGGAAAGCTTGAAGGTACATCCACACATAGTGAGATGCATAGAGAGATTGATGCCTCTTTGGAAAACTAGATTTACTATCTCATCTAGAAATTATCGTGTGACAACGAACAACGTCACCTTCCACAGAGGCGTCTTTCAAGGTGATACCACGAGCCCTTTGCTTTTTTGCATCACACTTTTGCCTCTATCTCTCGCACTACGAAATTCTCCTGGATACCTCTGTGGCAACACTAATCAGCGCGAGCATAAGGTCACTCATGTATTTTATATGGATCACCTGAAGATCTATGCCTCTGGTAGAAGCAAACTTCAAACTGCTATAAATATTGTCAAGAACTACACAGGAGAGATTGGGATGGACTTTGGCTTGGACAAGTGTGCCAAAATTTATCTGAAGAAAGAAAAGATTACTGGCGTTCCCAAGGACCCTGAGCTTGTGGATATAAGTGTTATCAGACATCTTAATACTGGAGAGACCTATACATACCTGGGCGTGCCTCAAAACCGCATTCAGGACGTAACATCAGTGAAGGAGTCTCTCCGAAGCAGATACAAGCATCTTCTTCGACAGATTTGGTCTTCCAATCTGTCGGCGTTGAACAAAGTATCTGCGACTAACATGCTTGCCGTCCCGGTTCTACTCTACTCGTTTGGGGTAGTTCAATGGACGAAGAACGAGCTTAAGGCCCTTGATATCATTACACGTAAGGTCATGCATATGCATAAAAGCTTGCATATCAATTCGTCAGTTCCGCGATTATATATTTCACGCCGTCAAGGTGGACGCGGACTTCTGAATCTCCAGTGTCTTCATAACCGGATTGTTCTAAGTACAGCTTACATCGTTGCGAATGGCAGAGATCCTCTCCTAAAGATGGTCAGGAACCACGAGATGATTGGCGAAGGAGCGTTCCTTTACAAAGCCGCGGAGCAAGCGGCCGAGACCCTTGGCCTGAATTTTAACATCAGAAGTGAGGAAAGTGCATTACTTCATCTAGATGCTCCACTTCTAAAAACCAAAGTGAAGAAAGCAGAGGTTGCAAATTTTCACCAAGAGCTACTCGACAAGAAAATGCACGGAAGCTTTCACAGAAATGTAGAAAAACAGTCCTTGTCGAAGGAGCAAACTTTTGCTTTCCTCAAATCATCAGGGCTTAATTCAGGTACAGAGGGTTTTGTTTTCGCATGCCAGGACGGTGTCATTTCCACCTTGGCATACCGTGAGCGCATTTTATGTCAGGAAGTTCCCAGTGATAGGTGCAGAGCGTGTCATGCACACGCTGAGTACCTAGAACACATACTATCAGGGTGTCCGACCCACGCGGGAACGACGTATATCTATAGACATAATGCGGCCCTAAGAGTGCTTTATTACCATCTTTGTCGCTCTTACGGTGTTGGCCGCGACCCTGCCCTGCCGAACGCTCCAAAAGAGATAGAGTCGATTGTCCGAAACGAAAAGTGCCAAATTTTCTGGAACTACGATTTTCGGGCAGCAGTCTCCGTTGCGCACTCGAGGCCTGACATTGTTCTCCAAGACTTCGAGAAACGAACTATATTCGTGATCGAATTCTCGGCTCCGTCCGAATACAACATCACTGCAAAGGAGAAAGAAAAAGAGGAGAGGTATCAAGACCTTAAAAGAGAGCTACAACGACTGTACCCAAAATATTCGGTACAAGTAATTGTCCTTGTGATAGGTGCTCTCGGAGGTGCGAAACTATCACTGGTTCGTAACCTTAAAGCCATACCCGCGTGCCAAAAATATGCCAAGGCACTTGCGAGATGGATGCATAAAGCTGTCATCCTTGGGTTTCACAATTAATTCAGGGCTTCGAAAACTTATTCAGAATACAGCACATCAAGACAACTGCTTACCACCCCCAAAGCAATGGATCGCTTGAAAGATCACATACAGCAATGAACAATTTTTTGAAAATGAGCATTGAAGATAACCAAAATAAATGGGACAAGAACCCAAAGATCCTAACACTTGCTCACAACACTATGAAGCAGGTACTGGTTGCACTCCGTTTGAACTCACTTTCGGCAGATAAGCTAATTTACCTTCATCTCTGGCCACCACACCGAGCTTGAAGTATTCTGAATTGATGGAGATGTGGAAAAACAGACAGGAAAATTCTACTAAATGACAAAAGAAGCCACATCCACGCTAACCAGTTAATTCCTTATTTCTAGGATGAGCACCTTAATTCTACTTTTGGCAACGGTGCTTGGGGCTCTGAGCACTCGAGTAAACATCAAAGAATTGAAAGGCCAAAATAATCTGAAATTTCCAAAAATTTCCAGAAATGTCAAGAATTACCAAAATTTCAAAATTTAGCAGAAATTTTCAAAATTTCAAAAATGACCAAACTTAGAGTTCGGCTTTGTTATGAAAAATATGGTATATAGTGAGGGGGAGAAATTGGACTTTCTTCTCGTGTGGTGTGTACAGTAGGGTAGACTGGGTACGGTTGTGACAATTTTCATTTATTATATATACCATTAAGCCATTTCCCTTTCGGGGTAGGCGTGACACTGCCCGATTCGGGTAGTGTTTCTAGGTTGATAACTTGTAGTAAATAACTACAAGTGTGGGCTCACCACACCCACGATGTACCAACAGCACTCAGTTTTCTCGAATGGTCACCCATCCAAGTGCTAACCGCGCCCAACGCTGCTTAACTTCAGTGATCTGACGAGAACTGGTTTTTTCAGCGTGGTATGGCTGTTGGTTGATCGACTATAATTTTGTCAGTATGCCAGTTAGATGACTGAAAGGAATGTTTTAGTGTGAAATGTACATTTGTCTACGAATAAATACTACCATGTTGTCCCTAAGTACAATGGTTAATTTATAGGAGCAAATTAGAAAAAAAATAATAAAAAATGTCCCAACCGACCACACCCCAGGGGCGGTTGTGACAGTGCTTGGGGTAATAATAATAATCATAATAATAATATTAATTAAGCGTAGGGATGTGGCGACCCCATCGCTTGAGAGCTCCGGCTCTTGCAGTCAGCCACGTTGCTTTGGGCTAACTCCCCAATGCAATGAATTATGCGGTTACGACACCAGTATCGCGCAGTGCCACCCACAATAGGCCTCTCTCGGATGGAGGCCATGGTTCAGTTGGGAGTGGCAATAGGACCGAACCGAGGCTACGACCAGGCAATGGCCCCGGACAAACGCGAGAACATCGATTTAAATGGTCTGACCAACTCACAGGCCCATAGCTTGTTTAAACACCAGCTACAAGCTATTCACTGGC
>CAKNYM010041407.1:0-11200 GCA_932195095.1 Andricus curvator
TTTTAAAGAACCATGATCGTAGCTTCCGGAGCCTACAACTTCTCACAAAAAAAAATAATAATAATAATAATAATAATATATATATATATATATATATATAATATCTTATATAATATCTCTCAAACATCTCCTATTATTATTTATAGCACACATTCATACTTATTTAGTGTAGAGGTAGCGCTATACAAAATACATATAATACCATGCATTTGAAGTCTAAACTGTATACTCTGAGAATAACAACGACACGCGTTTAATGTACAAACGATCTAATGCCTTGAACGCATGGGGACCATACTATTTTAGTATGCATCACAAGCGTTCGTAGTAAGATTAGGCTCATCACACTTATTCACTCGTTGCTCACCGTACTATAATAGTATGGAGTTTTAGAGTTGAGTATGAGACCTGTCATGCGTTAAATTCTACGCTATTGTACATAAAAAGCGTGTCAGCTGTAAAAATTCATGAAGAACAAGTAGGAGCGCAGTGATACTTTTCCATGGATATTGTTTTGAATTTTTAGTACGGACTTTAAGCTATTAATGCTCGAAATTCATACCATCTTAGCATGAATAGGTAAAGCATCAAATTCATGGATTTCTTTAACATAAAACGCAAGTATGTTCTCTCGGTGTAGCTCTTAACTGATCTTTACGTTTCGGCACTCACAGAGTCCGAAAATCATACAATTTTGTCGGTGTCTGTCTGTATGCCTGTGTGTGTGGTTACCCGAAATTTATGGTCACGCTGACCTTTGAAGGATTTGTCTAATCAAGTCAGCTTTTGATACACTTTTTCAGGGTCCAAAAATGCAGGTCAAATTCATTAACCAGATATTTTCGACCAAAATATCTAGTGACATTTTTCATTTTAATCAAAATCAAAAAAGTGATATGCTTTTCAACATTTTCACAATTAAAAAAAAGCTATTGCTGTGATTAAGAAACTTTAATCAAAAATTTTTACTAAATCTCAAATATATTTCAAAACCATCTAATCGACATTTTTCGATTGGACCAAAATTCAAAATTTTGGAGCATTTTCAAAATTTGAAACAAAATTTGTTCAAGAGTTTTAGAAATTGTTGTCAAAGTTCCTCTCAAATGACAAAAAGACTTGCAAATTTTCCCAATGGCATTTTTAATTTCGACAAAAATAAGAAAGTTATGTGCTTTTCAAGATTTTGAAATTTTTCAAAAAATAGAAAAAAAACTATTATTCTGATAGATTAAGAAATGTTGATTATAATTTTGACTGGATATTCAAAAAGGTAAATCATTTTAAAAATTGTGCAAATTTTGTTTTTAATTACATTTTCCAATTGGACACAAGTTTAAAATGTTCTAGATAATTATTAATCAAGTGAATTAGCTATATTGGGATATTTTTCAAATGCAGTGAAATGATTTTCAATATCTTTTTTAAATTGACTACTACCTTTTGTAGAGTTGACTTATAATCGAAGTTTAAATGAACAGAATCAAAGTCTATAGCTTAATGTCTCGGTTTGGTAAATATTAGTAATCATTCGGTTCCATTTTTTCTATATCGTTTTACTTCTTAAAGACAAGCATCTGCATAACCTATTTATCGAGTGCGAAGAGCGAGTGCCGCAATGAGAATATAATCGTCAAAGCCGCAGGTGCTTTGATAACCGTCTTTAAACACGAATTGTAAAACAATTTCAGTTCCAATGATATTGTTATGATATATTATTTCAATCATACAATTAATGATATAATTCCAAATATATTATGATATTTGAAAAAATGCAGTCAAAATGCACACATCAAGCGTACGAAAACGAGCGCGTGTACCACTATGTGGGACACAGATTTAAGTTTCGCGCTAATAATACCCCTTCAACTTGTTACTGCATTTTAATTTGTAAGGCAGCCTGCCACTTGCCATAGCTTTTGATGTCCGCGATGTTAATTAACGAGTTCGGACTTAACGAAATGATTAAAATTTGTTTCATAGCCACAGGCTCTTTACGTATTATTATGAAAATTTAATTATTGTTTCTTATTGTCTGAAAATTCCAGTTTCTGAAAAACAAAATTCAAAAAGTACCAGCAAAATGATCACCACTTTTCAACAAAAATTAAAAATTTTAATATAAAATCGATTTTTGACTCGATTATATTAATTAGCGCTATTTTAAATGAAAATACTACATTCTCCGTAATTTGTCGAATTAAATCTTTTTCAATACAAAAATATCTCGGCGGACATGAACCTATGCTTTAACCACGAAGGAATGGTAAGGAGTAGTATCCCTGTAAGTGGGGAGTGGGACGAGCGACATCCAAGAATTCGTTAATTCTTGCCACGAATGACAACTTAAAAGCCGAATCGTGCACATGGGCACTGGCAGTTGCCACGCCAACGATGTCAACACGCGTTGGAAGTTTTTAACTTGTGTATTGAACGAACACAAACAAACGAACATAACCTACATATGTATCGAGATGTCAAAATATAACGTAGGGGAGTGGGTATAACATGTGACTGCGAAAACAGCTCTGCGCATGTGCACGACTTGGCTTTCAAGTTGTCATTCGTGGAAAGCATTAACGAATTCTTGGACGTCGCTCGTGCCACCTCTGCTCACGAAACACATAGGGTGATACCACTCCTTACTTTTGGAACATTTGGACTAAGTCCTAAGAAAATAACATGTTTTTTCGAAAAATGTGCTATGTGGGGTCAATTGCCGAAAATGGAAGTACGATTTTTGGACAAAAGTCTCCATTGCACACTCGAGGCCTGACATTGGTCTCTAGGAGTTCAAGTAACGAACTATATTTGTCATCGAATTCTCTGTCCGACTATAACATCGCGCCAAAGAAAAGGAAAAGGAGGAGAGTTATGAAGACTTTGAAGGGGAGCTGCAGCGACTAAACCCAAAATATTCGATTAAAGTATTTGCCATACCCACGTGTCGAAAACATGCTAAGGCACTTGTGAGATGGATCCAGAAAGCTGTCATCCTTGGGTTGCTCCCTGTCCTCAAGAAACATAAGGTTTTCGCCGGCCTATCATTGAGACTGCGTCGTGCGCTGTGGCCACTTATCTCACGATCATGACACGTGGCTATAGGTGTGATTTACCGCGATTTTAGTGGGAGCCGGTGTAATTTGTATAGATGGCAGTTGCTCCCAGTGGGACCCTGTGGTGGTTGTTCAACCTATTTTTTTAAATTATTTATACAAGCATATATATAGTTAAAAGCTTGTCATAAAAACAACCGCGGGATTTCACCGGGAGGGCAAGACATTCTACAAAATTGCACCCACTCCCGGCGAAATCGCGGTATCATTTCAGCTGCAACCATGTCTCACAACCGTGAGATAGGTTATTACAGTCTGCGATTCACTCCATACGACTATCCGGCAAAAGCCTTGTTAACCCTGAGGACACGGAGTGTCCTAAGGACGACCGCCTTCTACCTCTTTCCCGCAAGCGTCTTAGCCTTTTGTTGACACGCAGGGATGATTTTCAGGCTATTAACCAGTGATAGCTTGGCATCTCCAAGAGCGCCGATGATCAGGACAATAAGCTTAACAGAATATTCCGGGCATAACCGTCGCAACTCGCTTACAAGGTTCTTTATACCTCTCTTTCTTTTCATTCTCCTTGGCTATGATTTTTTTGTCAGCTGGTGCCGAAAAATCGGTAACGAACATGGTTCGCTTCTCGAAGTCAAGGAGAACTATGTCAGGCCTTGAGTGCGCAACAGAAACAATTGTCGAGAATATGAAGTACCAGTATATGCGGCATTTCCTATTTTCGACAATTGACTCTATTTCCCTAGGAACGTTAGACGGAGCGGTAGTAGGGCCTTAAGGGGAAACGGTAGGTTTGGCTGAGGACATAAATGATTGCAGCGACACCTATAAAAAAATCAGAAATACAGTCTAGTGCCCCCTGGAAAATATAAGTACAAACTCATACCTGAAAATCGGTAGTATTCTGTTGGTAAAATTTTACACCTGTTAGAGAGAGAAACTTAGGAACGAGAGAGACAGACAATCTTTAACCATTTTTATTGCACCCTCCCGTTTCGTTTCAGTTCCCGTTACTCGGCTTACCTGCTCATCTGGAGGGAAATATAGAAAATTGACAAATATTTCCTCTATACAATCCGCGTGAGAAATAATGTATTGGCATCCCATAAAACAAATAAATAAAATTCGGAAAATTTTACATATAAATAATTATTAAATAATTTTGGTAATCATAAAAGCTACTTTTATGACCTCGAACAAAGGTAAAAAAATGAATGTAAGAAAAATACTTTGAAAACAAACCCAGGGTGTCCAGCGTTTCTACAAACAAAACATTTCAGGACTTTTCTAAGTTGTCCAGGACAAAAATGAATTTTTCCAGGTACTTTTCTAAAAATGTGTCATATGCGAAATTTCTCATACGCCTCCAAAATCTGAGTGTATGGTCAAAAACCGTTTTTTGGTAATTGTTCATTTTACCATGGTGAAAAATCATGAGGCTGAAATCTAAAATATTAAAGTTTCATATGCTTCCAACTTCGACAATTTAATGATATTTTTTCAATCAAATAATTTGTTGCTGTTGATATAATCAAAGTGAGTTCAATTCTGTGTCTAATAATCTCTTTTTGATTAGAATTAGTTGAAATTTGAGTGAGTTATATTATTTAAGTTTAATTTTCAATAAAGTAATTAAATTTTCAACAAAATAGTTGAATTTTCAACCAAATTGATGAATTTTCAACCTACAGAGATGAATTTTCAACCAAGTGATCGAATTTTAAATAAAAAGTTCAAACTTCAATCAAAAAGAGTTATATTTGTAACCGAATAATCTATTTCTTTAGAAGACAGATTAATTCTTAACAAAAAGGGATGAGTTTTTTACACAACATTTAAATATTCTATCTGAAAAATTAATTTTAAACAAAAAATATTAATGTTTAACAAAGAAACAAAATTTTCAACAAAATAGTTGAACTTTTGACCAAATTTCTGAATTTTCAACCTGCAAAGATGAATTTTTAACCAGAACGATTTTTCAACGAAGAAGATTAATTTTCAAATGAATAGTTCTATTTTCAATTAAAAAAGATGAATTTTCAGTAAATAAATACTTCAAACAAAAAGTTGAATTTTCAACCAAAGATGAATTTTCAACTAAAATTATGAATCTGCAAGGAAGAAAATAAATTGTTAACAAATTAGGTCAACTTTAAATAAAAAAACACCAATTTTCAACCCAGAAGACGAATTTTCTACAAAGCAGTTGAATTTCCAAACCTGAAATATTGATTTTCTACCAAAAAGACTAACTTTCAACAAAATAATGTAATTTCCAACCAAAAAGACGAATGTTCAACAAATAAAGATTTGTAAGAACTAGAAAAAAAATATATCATCAAAATATATGAACTTTTAAGTCAAAATACGAATGTTTTTGTAAAACATTTGGATTTTCAATCCGAAGTTTTAACCAAAAAAGAAGAAATTTCGATCAAAAAAATTATTCGTATTCGTTTGACTTTTTAAAATTTTGTAGTAGAAACTGTGTATGGCTGATATTTTCTATTTTAAATTACTGCAATATAAATATAAAATAATAACAAATTTATAATAGCTGCACAAATAAAATGTAGGCTGTTCGAAGAACATGTATTTGGAAACATATTATAAATAATAAAGGATGTTGAATGACAATTTATGAATGAACCTATCAATACATTTCTACCACCATTTACACTGAAGAAAGTTCTCGGCGAATTTTGTAAGATTTCTTTTATCTTGTAGTTGAAAAAGTAGAAGAAATTTCACAAAAGATCGTGGACTCATTATATAACTAGTTTGCCGGCAAGCTTGAACTAACTTCGAATTTATAAAAAAAAAAGATTTAGGGCGATTTTCAAAAAGTTGACCATTTTAGCAAACGGCATGTTTGAAAACAAGCAAATTCCAAACCGCCTAAAAAATATTTTATCATCAGAAGTAGTCCATACATTACGTGACACTTTTTAGACATGACTTCAGACGAAGTTTGGAACCTTTACAAAAAACGAAAAAAAAAAATTACATATTTGAAAAGTCGACATGTTTTCACTCATTATGCCAGTATTCCTTGCCAAAAGCACCCCGACAAAGTTTCATTCCTCTGGTGCACATGTAATCCACCTCACATCAACCCCTAAAATTTCAAAAATTCGGTAAAATTACACTAATTTCAGAAGTCGACATATTTTCACCGATTGTAGCAGAATTTTATGTCAAAACTAACTCGCGAAAGTTCCATCCCTCTAATGCATGTGAAATAGGGCGGAGTGCAAATGATGAAATTAGTCGAATCGTTTGAGCTGGTCGCGAAAAATTTGTGAGTTGACATCCGAAAAGAAATGAGTAAAAAACACAGGGTACCTAGTATTGAGGGCCCTGACTCTAGAGCAAGTTTGAATCCAGTGAGGGATAGTGTCACTGCAGACGGTAAGGGTACGGGTACACAGGTACACAGGTCCCTCTCAGTTCTAAGTCTAAACTGTAAGCCCTAGGCTAGGCTGTTTTGGAACATATTTTCACGTTTTGCCCACTGCGCGGGTTTGGGGGGGCGTGGCGCCGACAAGCAATTTCACTCTGTACACCTGCCTTTTCAGGTGTCTGGCAGCCACTGTAATGGAGGTGACAACTTTGTACCTGTCTTTAAGATTCTGTCTCATGATCAATATATTTGTTTCCCGGAATTCCCTAGTGACAGTATATCACCCAATTGGAAAATTCTTGATATTAGCTAATTTCCGAAATAAAATTGCCGACATTACAAAGTACCAAACGCTGTAGAATTGTCGACACAGCAAAATTTTCGATTGATAAAATTACTGAATCTAAACAATTAAAAATTAGTTTTATTGATAAATAAATGATAAAATAATACATAATGAACAATTTAAGTAGAACAGAAAATATGTTAATTGTAGAAAAGTATGTTTTGTTATTTTTTATTATATTATTTAACAATTTCGGAATTGTTTAGATTCATAAAGTTTATAATTCGGGAACTTAAATGTGTCAGCATTACAATGCTATTAAAATTTTGAGCTTCGCTTTACATTTTGATCCTGTTATTTGACAAGTTTTTCATTACAACTTCACACTTGAGAGATTTTCCATATTTTTGAAGATGAATACCTCGGAAAGAGAAGAAAAACGGAAAAATCTAGAATTTACAGGGTATTTCAATCAGTTCTGTCTCGAATCATCCTGTTTGGTCTCAGGATCTTTTTTGGTTCAAAAATCAACTACTTAGTTGAAAATGAAAATACTTTTTAAAAAATTAATTTTTGTTTCTTAATTTATCATTTTATTTGAAAAATATTTTTTTTTTGTGTTCGAAATTCGACTATTTTGTAAACATTTTTCTACAATTATTTTTTTACTTTGAATTTAACTATTCCATGTCTGGTTGGACATCAATCTTCTTCAGTGGAAAATTCAACTATTTGTTTGAAATTTTGTTGTATTTTGTTGAAACTTTGTCTTTGTTGGTTGAATATTAATTTTCTTGGTGACCAATTCACCTTTTCGATTAAATTAAACTATTCACGGAAAAAAGTAGATAGTTAGATTCACTTTGATGTATTGTTAACTTGAAGTTTACTTGTTCGCATTGCACAAGAAACAATTCAAATAGTTTTTGATACTGAATGAGATAGTGATCTCAAAATATATAAAACCTTAAAGTCAGCATTACTACTTCAAATTGTAAAAAGAAAGATTACTAGAACAAATAACTTCAATAACTATTTGAAATAGTACATTTGAACATCTAAACTGTATGAATAACTAATTTTCATAGTAAGCAAAGAATTGAGAGTTTGACTTTTGCAAGTGAGTTCGATCTGCTTTTTCGCATTGCAATAAGCACTGCGCGAGATTGTTAGCCTTATTATTTGAAATTGTAAGTGAGTTCAGTGGCACAACTAGAAACGTGTAGGCCCCCTCCGCAACATTTTTTAGGCTGCGCACTGACATTTTACAAAATTAAATAAATTATCGGAAACTATTTTATAATGTTTTCTCTTTTATCATAATATCAGTTGAGAAAAGAATACTTTTTTTTACATTATTTCTACTGTGGAATTTTCTGCTTATGATATTTTTAATTTCTTATAACACTAAAATTTATTACGATCGTACTTGATTAAGCCACCTAAGTTCAAATATTATATTATTTGGAAGAATTTTTTTTTAGTAGAATAATACATTGTTTTCGACATATCGTTTTTTGAACCAATAATGAAAAAATAATTTGTAATAAAATTTGAGTTCAAATTAATTTCCAATTTTAACCTAGTAATAATTTTTCAACCTTTTCACATTGATATTTGTAAAAATTACTACCATTTCATGAAAAAAAACTATTTTCTAATTTTTTTTCAGATTTTCAAAAACAATAAAATCTACCATACTACTATGATATCGCGATCTTTGATTTCGCAGGGATCGGAGTGTAAAAGGAGCTCAAAAAAGGGGAAATAGGGTGGTTTTCGCACGAAAAAGGGGAAAATAGGGGAAAGATTAAACATTTATTTTCATATGTCGAAAAGAACAAACAACCTTTTCGTAAGAAATGTTACATTTTTAAATAACTTTGAATGATTTTTCAATGATTTCTGCCATTAAAGATTTATTTTTAAAAATTGGATATACTTAGATCGTTGGAAACCCATCCGGAGTGAAATAAAAAAGTCCGGGAAAAAATAAAATTAGTTAAATACATAATTTTGATATGTTTGACATCGTTCTCATAAATATTTCTTTCCAAGATTTGTCATTTCATCCTTACTATAATTAATACTTTCAATCTAAATTTAAAACAATTGAAATCAGTTAATATCTTCTGTTCTCTTTCTTAAATTTACAATTAAACAATTTTTTTTGATTAAAAAAAAAATTTGCCTTATTGAGAACTTTTGGAAAATATACAAAAACATGTTTTTTGGATTGATTCGAACCTGAAATTGAGTCACCTTGAACCAAAGAACATTACAATTGTTAGTTAAAAAACCTACTTTTTAACAAACAAGAAAAAACTTTAACTAAAATGATGAATTTTTAACTAAGAAATGAATTTTTAACAAAGTTGTTCAAAAATAACCAAACTATTGAATTTTCCAGAGAAAATTCAAATTTTCGACAAAACAGTTGAATCGTTGACCCAAAAACACGAATTTTCAAAAAGAGTTGAGTTTTCAACCAAAAAATATTTTTTAGCCAATGAAGAAAAAAAATTGTATTCAAAATGTCGAATTTTAAAGCAAGAAGATGATTTTTCTACAAAAAAAGGACGAATTTTTAACAGATTACATAAATTTGTAACCAAATATTTGAATTTTCAAAATAAAAAAGATCAAGTTTGAACCAAAAATGGAATTGCTACATTTTCATTTCAAGAAACTAATTTTCAAATGAAAAAACCAATTTTCTACCTATTTACTGTATTTTCGTGCCAAAAAAAATACTTTCTATAATACACTCGAATTTTTAACTCAAAAATATAAGCTTTCAATACAAAAAATAATTTTCAATCAAAAATTGCAATTTTCAGTTTGAAAAAAGTGCATTTTTAACAAAGTAGTTTGATTTTCAACCAAAAAGACAGCTTTTCAACAAAATAAATATATTTTCAACCAAATAGTTGAATTTCCAACTAAAAAAGATCAATTTTCAAACACAAATGGAATAGTTCAATTGTGAGTTTAAAAAATTAATTTTCAACAAAAAAAAGTTTCAACAATAGTTAAATTTTCAAGTAATAATTTAAAAAAATTAAAAATTGCTCAAGTTAGAACATTTAAAATTCCAGTTGATGAGTTTGGAATATTCCATTTTTTAATTAAGTATTTAACTTTGTACATTTCAACTAAAATGTATTAGTCTTCTAATACTTATTTAAAAAATAATATATATTTTGTAACTGTTCCAATTTTATATTGGATAATAACTTCTGTCGGCAGTTTTCACATTTTCAACTTGCTTTAAAATGTTTCATCTTCAAATTTGTTTAAGAGTATTTATTTGTAATGGTCTGAACTTGAAACGTGTACCTTATTTATTCATAAATAATTTATTTAAGTACTATAATTGCTTTAATTATTATTCAATAATGGGTACAATTTCAAATATCGTATATTTAAAGAGAAAAGGGGAAAAGAGGGAAGGTTTTTGAGAATAGGGGGGAAAAGGGAAATTTCAAGAAAAAAGGGGAAACTAAGAAAAACAGGGGAAGACTGTGCACCCTGATATCAATTTCTCGGAACTGAATATTTTTTGTTTGTTTTAAACAGTTTTTATTCTAATTCAGCATCCCCATATCTCATGAGAAAAATTTTATTTGTGCAAAAAATTTAAATTTAAATCACAATTCAACGTTTGTCTCATCTTAAAATAGTGATTTCGATTTTGCATTTGATATATTATAACGATGTTTAAACTATTTTTTATTTACATATTTACATATTCAATAACTCGGGCAGGGTAAAAAAGAAGTATCAACCCGACATGTTCACCTTCGGACAATATTTTCTCACAACTGGAAACTTTTTTTCGAGCTTTCTTGGTATCGCATAAGCAAAAAGTCTGCTTGGAAGCAGAATTTTATTTTATTTTTTTTTAAATTTCCATTTCGAATTCTAACAACGGTTTTTCATCTACTGCACAATTGTCATTTTGACAGTTAAATCATAATGTCCTGCACGGCAAAATGGCACGGCTACTGTTCGGCGTCCAGTGGTCAAGATCATGAATGTAATATTCATGATCCTCTACATGATCTATTTCTTGACAGATATTGACGTTTATTTCCTAGAACTTCTCAGAAGAATTAGAAAGCTGGTGACCTCAGCATAAAACATCACTCAGAGAAAAGATTGAGTTGATTCAACAAAACAGTTTGTTCAACCTAATTTCTTGGTTGAAACTGAAAAATTTGGTCAACACAAATAAACCTTTGGTTATTTTTAAAAAACACAACGAATTAATTTGGTCAGTTCAAAGTAATTATTTATTTGGAAATGTTTATTTGATTCAAGCAAATACATATGTTGAGCGGAATATATTAATTGTTAGAAGATGATTTGGTTGAAGTAACGAAATAATTTCGTTGATTCTACCAAATACTTTCATTAACTACACTAAACATA